>JAODAL010063954.1:0-18971 GCA_025379985.1 Phyllomedusa bahiana
AATTTTTTCTATATCTCCAATTGAGACACTGGATCCAATCATACAAGTGGCCTCCACAACATCAAACATCTACCCCTTTTTCTAACTTTTTGCTGAAAAAAGTACACAATATTAAAAGCTTATCTTCTGCTTACCAAACCTTATATGACGTTGACATTGATGTTAAACCTGTGTATGCTATAAAGTGGGAAGGTGAATTAGGTCTCACGTACTCAGCAGAAGACTGGATTCAAGCTGCTAATATGCCGATTAAACTATCTAAGTGTGCCAATCATGTAGAACTCTCCAGAAAAATTCACCTAAGATGGTATCTAACCCCAAACAGGTTGGCACATATTAGTTCAGGATACTCTCATTTTTGTTGGAGAGGTTGTGGGTTAAAAGGCTCTTTATTGCATATGTGGTGGGCTTGTCCACTAGTTACACCCTTATGGCGAGATCTAGAAATTTTGCTAAATCAGCTTTTTAGATGGAAACTCAAACTCAAACCAGAACTAGCAATTCTAGATTTGAAATATGAGGAAGTGCCTCTTCCCTTTCAAACGGTGCTATTACACGCCCTAATAGCCACCAGGAGTGTCATAGCCTATCACTGGAAAACCCCCTACATTCCAAATATCAAGGAAGTTATATCCAGAATTAACAGACAATGTCACTGCGAGACGTGCCTAGTGACTCCTCCTCAAGAAACTATCTAAAATTAGGGACAACTGGTCTTCATGGTTACACTCTAGCTATTTTCGTTAGTGTGAACACTTTTTTTATGCAATTTTATTGAGCTATGTAGAGAAGTGATCTTTGGTTTGATAATACTTAAAGCCTCTGATATAGATTCAGAATGAATTGTAGGATATATATCGTCGCTGTTAATTCATTGTTTACTGCAACGTCATGTGACTTTACTTATTGTAACATGGCATTTATACCATTGTTTTTGTGTACCCTGTTACGTCCCCTGTCTTAATCCCTTTCCTTTTGGTTATGTGCTCATTGGAAAATATGATGTCATAATATGTGTGTTTTTGATGAAACCTAATAAAGTTTTTTGCTGAAAAAAAAAATCCATCCCAGTGGGTGAATTGTATTGGGCAAAACGTAATGGTTTAACGGATGAATTTTTTTCAATAGAAGAATTAAAGGTTTGTGAGCACCTTCGGGATCACGGATATCCCAAATGGATGTTAAATAGGGCAAAAAATAAAGCCAAACATAAAACTAGAGCCCACCTTTTAAAGTCTCAGAAGAATGTGAACAATAGTAGAAACATTCCAACTTTTGTAACAACGTACAGTGAAGAATTTTCACAGGTAAAAGCTGTCATTCAAAACTATTTACCTATTTTAGAGCAGGATGAGATACTACGTTTAATCTTGAAAGATGGTTGCAGGTTCTCCACCTGGAAATCCTCTACTCTTGGCAGTCTTTTACCACCAAGTCTAGTTCAGACTGTTGGTGGTAACCGCGGTAATTGGTTATCGTGCCGCGGTTTTTTAAAATGTTCCAATAAACGGTGTAGTGTGTGTAAATTTGTGAATAGTATAAAAGAAATAAAAGGCGATTTACTTGATAAACCAGTAGTGTTCAGCGATTATTATCGACAAAGTTGAAATCGGCACGGTTTTTATGTTGATCGGATTTTTTCGATCACGCAATAATTTAGGTTAAAATCTGCGCATAATCTATTAATATCGCGCTCTCCTCCGTCTTACCGGCACAGGCAGCGTGTGTCATCACGCTGCATGCGCGGCCTGATGACATCACCCGCCTGTGCCGATAAGACGGAGGAGAGCGCGCCTGAGGCGGAGCAGCGGGGAGCGAGGTAAGTAGTTGGTTTTTTTGTTTTTGAAAGGAGAGTGGATAATTGTGCTGCCCAAACTCTGCTTTGACCCTGCATTGAAATGGGTTTTTATTAACAGTTTTTGGCCAGTTTTTAGGGGAAATATTAGCTAGTTTTTTTGCAGCCTGTACTTATTTTAGGTTTAAGATTTTTTCTAGTAACGGGAAAGGTGTTTTTTTTTTGGTTTGAAAAAACCCCACGTTTTTTTTTCCGTACCCCTTTTTAAATTTTATGTATTTTTCACTTTGGGCGCAGCACGGGCTTTGTTCAAAAAAAAAACCCCCTTTTTTATTTAACAATAGGATACAAAAACTTTTTTTTTACCCACCGCGGTGTTTTTAAATAGGTGAAAAAACCACCTTTTTTTAAATCCGATACATTTCAAATGTTTTTTTTTTTTACTTTGGTGGGGCCCCCATTTTTGTTCATAGAGCCCCCCTTGCATTAAAATTTTGGGAATACGCAATTTTTTTGTCATCGCGGGGGAAATTTTTTGGTGAAAAAAAAAACCTTTATTACCCGGGTATACATTTCAAATAGGTTTTTTTTTTTATTTTGGGTTTGGGGCCCATTTTTTTGTTCAAAGAGCCCCCTTTTTTACTTAAATTTGAATACAGCAATTTGTGGGTCACGCAGGTGTATTTTTTGGTGCAAAAATCCCCTTTTTTATTCTCCGTAAAAAAATTTTAAATTTTAGGGTTTTTTTTTAAACTTTGGCGAAAGTCCGGGCTTTTGTCATAGACCCCCTTGGGCACAAAAAAATTTGAATACAGCAACTTTGTAGCACCGCAGGTTATTTATAGGTGCAAAAAACGCATTTTATAATCCTCATACATTTCAAATAGGAGTTTTTTACTTTGGTGCAGGCCCATTTTTGTTCATAGAGCCACCTTGCACAAAAATTTTTAAATTACAAGAATTTTGTATTCACCGCAGGTTATTTATGGGGTAAAAAAAACCCCGGTTTTTTTAATCCATAAAAATTTTTAAAATAGCTGTATTGCTTGTGGGGCCCGGGATTTTTTTTCAAATAGAACTTTTTAACACAATTCGATAAAAACTTTTTTTTAAAGCAACTTTTTCCCCCATTTGTCATTGTTGAAAAAAAAGGGAAAAATTTTTTCCCCTCCGGGGAAACCCTTCTAAAAAAGTTTTATTGCGCTTGTTGAATTTTTCATTTGGCGCAGATAGGCAACTTGTTAAATTTTTTTGTTGAAAACAAAAATTCCCCTACCCTACTGGAAAGTTGAAAAATCCCGGGACTAAAAGGAAGAAACACGTTGATTTGTCTTACGGTTCATCCACCAAAACCCCCTTTTTCACAGGAAAATTCGCTAAAAAAACATTTCATTTTCCCTAATCCTAGTTGGTTGTGGGAAAATTAGAGGAAATTTAAGAATAGCTTTTGATTTGCCTTTCTTTTAAAAAGGACGGGTAAAAAAAATTTTCCCTTTTTCTTTTTAAATTTTTTTTTTTAAAAACCCAAGGAGTAAAAATGCGGGTTTGGTAAGCAAGAAAAAGGGGGGGATGGGGACAGGGGAAGGGTAGGGAACGAGAGAAGGTGCCCCTTTCCAAAGTGCTGGGAAAAACACCAACCAGCGGATCGTCGGTTGCGGGGGGGGAAACCCGTAACCGTCAACCGCGGGGGCCAACCCTTTTTTCCGTTTAAAGGCCAAAACCTGCCACCCCAGGGGTTTAATCCCCCCCTCACCCGGCCCCCCTTAACCCCCCGCCTCCCTTAGGGCCCCAAAAAAAGCCCTAAACCCGTTTTTTTTTCCCCCTCCCCCCCCCAAAATAAGTAAAGGCACCCAAAAATTTTCAACTTGTGTACCCACCACTGTGGATAATCCATTTTCTGAAGCCCTCTTTGATGAAAAAATGCTTTTGGGGGTCAGAAGGAAAGGGAAAAAAGTCAAGGGGCCAAAAGAGGAGATTTTGTCTACTCTGACAGCCGTTACAAATGCCATTAAAGGACAAAAGGAAAAACCGGGGTCAATCGGAAAAACCCCCGGGCTCTTGTTTTGTCCCCCCCCCGCAGCTCCTGGATGCAGAATGTCAGGGACGACAAAAGTCACCTTTTGTTGTTTGATGATGATGCAAAACTTTGGGGCGGATCCAACGGGGGTCTTTTCACAAATTTACTTGCGAGGCTTCATCAATGACAAAGGAGGAAAAACGATGGGGAAAGTGTTAGTAGGGGTCCCCCCCTAAAAAAGGGAGAGGGGGGGTCACAGAAGTCCGCTGGATTTTTCCCCGCCAGCCACGATAAGCGGAAACCGGCCCCTCACTTATGGGCTGTCGAAAAGGTTCGGGACCTTTCAAAGCCGGGGCCCTTTTTTAAGAAACCCCTCTGATTACACCAACGATGGCAAATGCCCCCGGTTTCCCGGGTAAACGCATCAGTAGGGGGCAAAAAATTTTAGGTGAAAACCCCACCACCAAAATGTCTAGTCACATGCAGCAATGCATGATTTGGAATGGAGGCAACAATTGGAAAAAAAAGGAACACCTTTGCCGGGTTTTCCCAACCTGTTACACCATCTGTCTCCCCTCCTCCTCCCCGCCACTCCCAAGCCTTCCCTCAGGCGCCCCATGTTTAAAGGAGCATGATCAGGGGCCCACCCTCCGCTTCCCCCTCCACCGCCGCCCGGGGCCCCAACCAGAGACTCTTTCCTACCCATTCCCCCTTTAAACCAGTTGACAAACCTAAACACCGTAAAAGGGGGCCTTCAAAGCGCCACCCTTTCTGCCCCCCCTTAAAAAAGGTTTGGGAGCGAAGAAACATTTTAAACCCCCAAAACCATCACAAAGCCAAAAAGCCTAAATGTCACATTCCCGGGCTTTTGGCCTTAAAAATTTTTTGGCCTTTCCTTCTGGTATAAACAGATTGGTTCCGCCACATAAATGGCCCTTCCCTCCCCCCCAAACCAGATGCCGAGCACAAAATTTCTTTGCCAAAAAAACCACCCCTTGCCCTGGCCAGCCACGTGTCATCAAAAATTTCAAGTGCGTTGTCTGTCTGTGCCCCGGAAAAGCCCCATCTGCCACCGCCCACAGGGAAACTAGTAACCCGGGGCCCAAGGCCCAAAATATCTTTTGTGACAGCTCACTGGGTAAAAGTGGGTGGGAATGTTTTGGGTTGGTGCCGGGGTTGGCCTCAAGGCCTCGGTGCACGCTCTTCAAAACTTGGGGAGGGTTTGCAGGGGTTCTGTCCCCCAAGGTCCTCGGGTTGGCTTTAAAGGGGCCCAGAAAAAACCACCCCGTATTAAAATTTAAATTTTTTGCCCTTTGAAAAACCGTCCACACACAGGTAGGAGCTGAGGACGGCATCCCCAACAAACCCAAAGCGCGGGCTGGGTGAAAAGAACCTTGTGCCAGGCAAGGTTTTTTGGGGCGTTAAGGGTTCAAAATCTCGGGCCGCCCTTTAAAGGATCGGTAGGCTGGAGCACACCCCCTTGCCTGGAATATTTTCATAAAACCTTGCCCGTCCAAAAAATTTCTAAGCATTTCCCCGGGGGTTGGATTTGCCTGCTGGGGAAAGGGCCCTGGAGGTCGGGAGTTCCGCACTTCCGCCATTGAACCCCTGTTTTTCCCCCCCGGCCCTGGCTCTTTGCAACAAAAAGGCCTCGGCCCCCTTTTTTAAACCCTTTTCCTTTTGTTGACGTGGCAACCGCGGGAATTCCCCCTCCACATGCCCCAGCAATTTTTGGCGAAACGCAATCCCATTCCAGTACAAATTGAAAACCTGGCCTGACAACAGGGGTGGGGGACCTGGGGTGTTGAAAAAACCGGGTTTTGGAGGCGGTAAAGGGGCCTGCACCATCCTCGCCAGTTTTAAAGAAGCCCCCAAAAAGGGTGCGGACAATGCCCTTGTCAGCATGGTTTGGGTGGTGATCTTTTTTTTGGGAAACGATCGGGGGGAACACTCTGAAACTTTAAAGGCCCCCCAAAGCGACGGAGGAGGAGACGGACCGATGGGCACGGACCTTTTTCTCTCCTTTCAATCCCAAAAGGGCCCCCGCCCGTTTCCCCAATTTTATCGGTCTTCATTGGGGCAGTGGTTCGGGGCCCCAGGGCTAGTGCAATGCGGCGAAATCACTTTTCAGGGTGATAATCGAGGAAAGTAAGGGCTGTTTTTGAAGTTGTCCCGGAGGGAGCGGGGAGGAGGAGGGGGAAATTTCCTGGACATCGACTTACCGACGTCCCTGCCTTGGAAAGAGTTTGGCGCAAATTTTAAAGCGGAGGGGGAAAAGATGAGGAGTTTCATTTTTCTAGTCCCCCTCGCCCCAGAGGCTTGGGAAATCAAGGCCCCTTTCTCCCATGATTTGCTTGGATGCTCCTTTTCCTCCAACATATCCTCTTTTTAAAGGGCCATCAAAATGAACAACAGTTACTGGGGGGCCACCCTCCGGGACCCCCGGGTACCAAAAAAAATTTCAGCACACCTTCCACAAAACCCAAATGAGAGTAAAATGCGGGAAAAAGGGTGAAATTTGCTGTTTTGATCAACTGGGGACTTTGTTTGTTGCTTAACTTTCTTTAAATTTAAAGGGGTGGAAAAAACGTCCGCGACGTGAAAGAAAGTAGAGTCCCAAAGTACGAAAGGGGGCGCAGCACAGCAGGAATGTAGCAAGGCCTAATGGGTGTTTTCTTGCAATTTAAAAAACCCCCTTCCCAAAAACGAAATGTAATGAAGGGCACAAACAAAAACACACAGAGCCCAAATTAAAAGTTTGATGGTGCACGACAATTTTCGGTCTCAAAAAAGTTGTTTTTGTTGTTTTTTCCGGACCCCAATCGCTTCTGGGTATCCAAAATGGATGAAGGGCCCCGAGCTCCCCCTTGCCACACCATAGGGTTTGTCCTGCCCAACAGCCAGCGTCATTTCTGGGGAAAAACCCTTCGCTAGTGGAGTCATTACAGAAAAACCCGCACCCGGGTTTTCCCACAGTTTAATTTTGGGGAAATCGTTTGACTTTCATCAGATAAACCCAGGCAGGGTTCCCCCTTTATGAAATGTTGGGGCCCCCAAATTTGCCGGGGTAAACCGATTAGTTCCCGGGTCAAAACTTCAAATTCCTCTTCAAACAGAAAGGGTCCTTTTAAAAAATTTTTTTAAAATAAATAAATTTCCCTAAAATTTTTATTCTAACCCCCAAAAAGTTTCCATTTTGCGGGTTTTGTTGGTGGGGAAAATGTAAAAAAGACCCCAAGGTTTCATGACAAAACCGTATTCCTTTTAAAACTCACTTTATCTTTAAAATTTTTCGCATTGTCTTTGGTTTTGAGGTCTGTTGCTGTGAGAAAACAACATTTTATGGTCCTTTAGAACAAAATGTGGTTTCATGGGGCATTTCCCCAAATCAAAATTTTTTAATTTAGGGGTGGGGAAGTCATATTTAAAATTTTTTTTGGGGTCATGCTGGAGTCCCAGTTTATAACATGGCCCTTTTGGGAAAACAAAAATTGGGGCTTCTAAGTGGAAATTTCCCCATCAAAATTTTTTTAATGTGGCTGAAAAGGGTTCATATTTAATTTTTTTGGGGTCATTTTGAAACATTTTGGGGGTTGGATCCATTGGCCCAAAGGGCGGGCGATGGCGTAAGCCCACCCCCAGGGAGTTAAAATCTAAGTGGGTCCCGGTATTCCCCGGGCCCAGCTCAAAGGGGGAAATGGTTTTGCTGGGGCGGGAGTCCACCGGTCACTTCCACGGGCGGGGTTTTCCTCCCGGGTGGGGGGGCCAAAGGGTTAACGAGGTACGGAAGGGCCCGGGGCAGGCTGTATTTTGGGGACGGGCAGGTGGTCAGGGCATGGGGGGGGGCACAGGTTCGTAGATGTAGCCCCACGCAGGGGGGGTTCAGGACAGGGGGCTTGGTTCGTGGTGGGTTAAACTTAGGCAGTGGGTGGGTTAAAAGGAAAGGAAACAGGAACTTTTTGGGACAGTTTTCTCCAAAGGGAAACCCATACCTAAGGATCCGGTGGGGGCCCGCCGGAAGGGGCCCCGGATTTAAAAATGGGACTTCCCCCGGCAATGCCAAAATTACCGGGGGCCTCCCCCCTTTAAAAATCAAATCCCGGGGCCGCGGGCCCCCCTAGGGGGGGGACCACGCCCCGGGGGAAAAGAGCCAACAGAGCGGAGCGTGGCTATTTTAAGTGAACGCGGGGCAGGGGCCGGGAAAACAGCGGCCCCTTTAACCCGGGGGGCGGACGGGGCTCCGCTGGGGGGCGGGGCAGGGGCGGCCTGCGCCCCGGACAGTGGTCGCGGGGGCTTCCGTGACATTCCCCCCCCCCCCTTTGGGCCCCCCCCCCCTTTGGGGCCCCCTTCTCTTTAGGGGACAAAAGAAATTTCTGGATGGGGCCCAGCGGTTTAGAATATTCTCCTCCGGCTCCCAGGACCTCCCCTTTGGGGACCAAACCCCCTTCCCAGTCCCCCATGAAGTATCTTTTTTCCTTAGTTCTCCCTAATCCCAGTGATATCCTGACCCCCGAAACTTTGGGGGCGGATCACCCACAGCCCGGAGGGGGGAAAAAACCCTTTTGGGGAAAAACGTTTAAGGACCGGGGGTTTTAAAGAAAGGAAAGGAATGAAATAAATTTGGGGTTTTCATCGAGGGGGAACCCGGATTTTTGTAGCCCCAACCGGGTTGATGCGGCTGATGACTTAAAAGGGGGCCCCGGGAAAAGGGGTCCCAGTTTGCGAAAGGCACCCTTTAGGGCGGACAAAAACGAGACGGGGAGCCCCCCTTGCCCCGGGGGAAAGGGACTGGGGGGGGAAAATTTCTTCTTCGGTCCGCTTGATTTTTTTTTTGCGCTCGGTAAAGCGCGGAGCAACACTGGCGGGTCTAAAGACCGGTGCCCTTCAATTTTGGGGCCAGTGGTCCCCCCCGGGGGGGAAACCTTCCGAAGGGAGGATTGCCAGGGGGAGGGGAGGGCGGGGTGCAGGCCATAACGATGTAAAAGGGGGGAGGCCCCCCGGGGAATCAGACTAAAGAGAGTTGGGGAGAACCCCGGGCCCCACGGCAGAAAATTTTGGACCAATCGCCCTTGAGGGTTCCCGAGAAAAAATTTGGCGAAGGTAACACCCCAAAAAGACTTGGTTTTGACCCTCTCCCCTGGCCGTTCGTCTGCGGGTTTGGCCAAGAGAATTCGAGCTTCACCTGAATTTGGGTTTGGGCCAGGGCTCCCCAAAAACCCCCGGAGAAAAATTTGGGACTCCCCATTTAAAGACAATTTGGAGGGAGTCCAGGAAAGACGAAACACATGGAGGGGGAATTTTTTCAGCCAGGCGGGAGGGCAGTTTGGCAACCCTGGCAACGGGACGAAATGTGGCTTTTTGGGAAAAGCTTTCCGGGAATCCCCCCAAAAAAAGGTGTTGCCAGACGACGGGGGGGGGCGGGTTAAAAAAGCCATCGAAATGTTGGTCCCGTTAAAGTGGGGAGGGGGAAGGGGCTGAAGTGGGGCCCTCCCGGTTTTTGGGGAACGGGCGTCTTTTTTCCCGAGCAAAAGGATTCACAAGACGAAACGAATCCCTTAACACCTTTTTCCCAGCTCGGGCCCCCAATAAAAACGGGGAATTTTCGGGAAGAAGGTTTCTTCGGGAGCCGGGAGCCCCAGCCCCCAAAGAAATGCCCCCTTTTTTAAAGAAACGCCCCTGCGAAGAGGGGGAAGCCCCTAAGCCCTTTCCCGGGAGGGCCCTTTCCCGGGGAGGTCCACCTGGGCTCCCAGATGGGGAGTTCTTGGGGGAATTATGTGCCCCCGGAGAGTATTTTCACCCCCCAAACCCCCGGAACCCACGGGAAGGGCGTCACTCACACATTTTTTCTCGGGCGGGGCCTGAAGTGGTTTGAAAATCAAAACGGGAAAAAGAAGAGCGCCCACCTACCCTGTCGGGGGTTTAAAGTCCCCTGACCGTCTGCAAAATATTTGGGGGTTTTGGGGCCCGAGTTTTTTAGGGAGGGGAAAAACCCGGGGGGCCCGCCCTCCAGCATATAACGCCACTCCTCCAGGCCCAAATTTTTAAAGGGCTAGTATTTTCCCGGTCCCCCAAATCATGAAATTTCCCTTTTGGGCCGATAGAACGTCTTGGAGAAGAAGCCACACGTTACAGTCTTCCCCCTTTGGGCCCCCAATTTTTCGTAAAAAAACTGTCCGGTCCTACAGTGGGGGCATCCACCCCAAAGGGTAAAAGGGGTTTTGGGAATCCGACGTTTTAGATGCCGTAGAGAAGGGGACTTGACTTTGAGAACGCCCCCCTCACCTCAAAGGGCCCCACTACGGGGGATTAGCTTTTTTCCCTTGGTGAGGGCTACATGGGGGCCACCAGCGTAGAGAAGGGGAGGGAGGGAAACGGGGCGATGGGTAGTTGAAAAAGCCAAGAATCCCCTGGATACCCCGGCCCCCCGACTGGGCGTGACCATTGAAAACACGGCAACAATTTGGGGAAACCTTTCCGAAAGGCCCTTTTGGTCAGAGAGGGAGTACCCCAGAAAGGGGAAAGGCTATTTGAGGGAAAAGGGGCCCTTTTTCCCTAGCTTGGCTTACGGGGTGGTTCTCCCCGGGACATCCATACTTGACGAACATGGCTGCGGTGGGTCTCGGGTTAGGAGAGAACACCAGGATGTCAACAAATTTGACCACCCCCGCAGGCGGGGGAAAGGGGGTCCCCCGAAGACGTCATTCACTAATCCCGAAAAACCCGGGGAGCGTTTCACAGTCCCCAAGGGCATCACCCCCGGGTTTTCAAGGGGCCCATCCCTGGTGTTGAAGCCCGCTTCCCTTTTTTGCCCTCGCGGATTTTGGACCAAGTTTTTAGGCCCCTTTCAGGTCGAACTCGGAGAAAATCCCTTTACGCCCCCAAGCGATCAAACAGTTTTATTATCAGCGGCCAAAGGATAACGGTTCTTTTCCCTGATTTGTTCCAAACCCCGGGTTTTATGGCGGGCCGCAAGGTACCATCCTTCTTCTTTACGAAAAAAACCCCGGGGCCGCGGGGGGGCGAAAACTTTTGGATGAAAACCCCTTAAGGGGATTCCACTGGATTACTCGGACAGGGGTTGGGTCCAGGAAAACCATATTTGGGGAGACTCGGCCCCCAGGAGGACTGGAAAACCCCCCAAATAAAACGATTGGGCAAACGTTGGGCGATGCGGAGGGGACTCTCAGTTGTCTCTCAGAGAACACCTTTGGGGTACCCAGATTTTTTCGGCGGAGCTTTGGGCAACGGGGTCCGAAAAGGGAGCGCGAGGCAGGGGAAACAAAGGCGAGGGGCCACCCAAAACTCCCCCCGACGGTTTGGGGGCCCCCCAAAAAATCAAATTTAAAAGTAGACCCGTCCCGAATAGGAAGTTTGGGGCTGCAAACCATGGGAGTCCAGAAGGGTCGCCGACGAAGAGCGGGGGCCCAAAATTTTGAAGGGGGACTTCTTTTTTTTTAGCGCCCCCCCCATGGAGGGACAGTGGCTTGGTGACAATTGGATGGGGTTTTTAAGGGAGTCCCCCTGACCCGGGTGAGATACAAGCGGTTTCTCCAGGCGTAAACCCCTGGGGAAACCGATAACCCTTTTTTAATAGAGCCCCGGGGTATGAATTTCCCCGGGGGAGCCCGAGTCCCCCGGAAAATTCCCAATTTTGGGAAGGGGATACGAGTCTCTGAGACGCTTGCACAGGCCCTCAACAGACGGGGGGAAAAGGAGGAGGTTGGGACCCAGGGAAAGCCTTTCCACAGAATTTCCCAGGTGCGGGAAATTTCCCCAGGCTTTTGGGGGGTAAGATGGGTGAATTTCCCGAAATTCTTTTTGTTTAATTCGCCGAATTTCTCGGCAAAAAAAACTGAAGGGGGGAAATTAGCCTGAAAAGTCATGCGAGCGGGAAACCCGGAAAAAAACAAGCTGGGCTCAGGTGGCAAACATCAGTGACAGAAATGGGAGGAGACGGCACAGCCACGCAGCATGAGGTCAGAGAGTGGCACAATGGCATTCTGGAGGTGGGAAAAAAAAAGGAATATCCACAGGTGGGACAAAAGACACAGGGTAGGGCAAAGGCAAACAGGGCCCCAGCAGCAGAAAGAGGTCAACAGTGGCACAATGACAGGTTTTAGGGCCCCGGCACAGCCACAGGGACAGCATTTAGGTCAACGTGGGGGCAAGAAACAGTGTGTAGGTCAAAAGGCACAGCACAACAGCAGCATGAGGCAGGGCAGTGGCACAATGAAAACAGTGTGTAGGTCACCCGGGACAGGGGCCCCAAACAGCATTTAGGTCGAAGTGGGGACAATTACAATTTTTGGGGGTGGGAAAAAAAAAGGGAGTGGCCACAAAAGTGGGGCAATGACACAGTGTGAAAAATCGCGGGGAGGGACCAGGGGCAGCAGCCAAGGGGTTCAGGGCAGTGCCACAATGACAGAAGTTTTTTTTAGGTTTACGGGAGCACCCCCAGGGAGCCCGGGATGAGGTTAGACGTGGCAAAAATGACCCGTGTGTAGGTCACAGCAACAGCAGCCCAGCAGCAAGCCTTTAGGTCGACATTTTGGGAAAAAAGGGCACAGTGTGTAGGGCCGGCAGGGTCCCCCAGCAGCAGCATGAGGTCAGGGCAGTGGCACAATGACATTTTTGGGGGTGGCAAAAAACGGAGGGAGGGGCCCCAAAGTGGACAATTACACAGTGTGTAGATCCCGGGAGCAGCCAGAGCAGCAGCCCGAGTTCAGACAGTGCCACAATTTAAAAGAGTGTGGAGGTTTACGCACAGCCACAGCAGCCCCATGAGGTCAGACAGTGGCACAATGAACCCCAGTGTGTGGTCACGGGAGTAGCCACAAAAAGCAGCATGAGGTCAGCAGTTGGGACAAGGACAAATTGGGGTTGGTCACAGGGGGCAGCCACAGCAGCACAAAGAGGTCAAAACAGTGGCACATTTAACCCGTGTGTAGGTTTACGGGGCAAACCACACAGGGAGCAGAGGTCCCGGGCAGTGGGACAATTTAAAAAGTGTTAAAGGGCCACCCGGGAGCAGCCACAGCAAACAGCATGAGGGTCCCAAGACAAGGGGGGCAACAGAACAGTAGTTTTCAGGTCCAAAAAAGGGGGACGGGAAACCCACAGCAAACAGCATTTTAGGTCAACAGTGGAAAAATGACAGTGTTTTAGGTCACGGCGCAGCCAAGCCAAGCCGCATGAGGTCAGACAGTGGCACAAAAGGACATTCTGGTGGTGGCAAAAACAGGAGTAAGGGGCCCCCGAGTGGGACCAAAAGAAACCGTGTGAAGGGCACGGCAGCACCCCCAAACAGCAGCAAAAAAGGGGCCCAAAAAGTGGGGACAATTTACAGAGTGTGGGAGGTTTAAAGGCAGCAGCCCCAGCGCAAACTGAGGTCAGACGTGGAAAAATTACAGTGTGTAGGTCACGGCCCGCAGCCACAGCAAGCATGAGGTCAGACAAAAAGGCAAATGACACGGGTGTAGGGCACGGCAGCCCACAGCAGCCGCAAAGAGGTAAAAACATTGGCACAATGACCCCAGTGTTTAGGGCAAGCAGCCCGCCCACGCTCAGAAGAGGTCAGACATGGCCAATGAACAGTGTTAGGTCATTTCAGCACCCAGCAGCAGCATTGGGGTTCAGGGGCAGTGCCACAATCACAGAGTTTTTGGGGGGTCACGGGAGCGCCCCCAGCTGCAGCTTAGGTCGACAGTGGGACAAAGGGGAAAAACCGGAAAGGGCACGCAGTAGCCACAAAAGCCGCAAGAGGTCAGACAGTGGCACAAGGGCAGTTGTAGGGGAAACCCCTAGGCACAGCGCAGCATGAGGTCAACGTGGGACAATGGGCAGAGTGTGTAGGTCACGGCAGCGCCAAAAGCAGCAGCCTGAGGTCGACGTGGCACAATTTACAGTGTGTAGGTCACGGCAAGCACCCCAGCAGCACAAGAGGTCAACATGGCACAATGACATTCTTTGGGGTGGCAAAAAAGGAGTAGGGCCCCGAGTGGGGCCCAAAGACACATGTGTAATCACGGGGAGCGGGGCCCGAAACAGCCGCATGGGGTTCAACAGGCCAAAAATGACAAGTGGGAGGTCAAAGGCAGCAACCCAGCAGCAGAAAGAGGTCTAAAAGTGGCACAATGGGGCACAGGGTGTAGGGCCAAAGGCAGTAGGCCCCCAACAGGCCGCAGAGGTCAAACAGTGGCACAAATGACAGTGTGTAGGTCACGGGGAGCAGGCCCCCAGAGCAGGGATTAGTCAACGTGGCCCCATTGCCCCAGGTGTAGGTCCCCCGGCAGCAGCCACAGCAGCGCAAAGAGGGCAAGGGGCAGTGGCACAAGACAGTGTGTAGGTCCCCGGCAGCAGCCAAAAGCCGCAGCATGAGGGTCAGACGTGGCAAAAATGACACAGTGTGAAGGGCACGGCAGCACCCAAAAGCAAACAGCATGAGGTCAGACCAGGGCAAAATGACAGGGGTTAAAGGGCACGGGGGAGCCAAACCACCCGCAGCCGCATGAGGGCAAAAGTGGCACCCAAAGACAAATTTTGGGGGTTTGGGAAAAAAACCGGAGGGAGGCCCCAGAGTGGGACAAAAGACACAGTGTGTAAAGGGCACGGCAGCAGCCACAGCAGCGCATGAGGTCAGACCGTGGCACAATGGGGCAAGTGGGGTTTGGAAAGGCAGCAGCCCCCAGCAGCAGCATGAGGTCAGCAGTGGCACAATGAAAGTGTGTAGTCACCGGGAGCAGCCACAGCAGCAGCATGAGGTCCCGACAATGGCACCCAAAGAAAAACAGTGTGTAGGTCACGGGCAGCAGCCACAGCAAAGCATGGGGGTCAGACATTGGCCCCAATGACACAGGGTGTAGGTCACGGCAGCGCCACAGCAAACCAGCATGAGGTCAGGGCAGTGGCACAATGGGCACATTTTGTAGGTCACTGCAGCCGCCACAGCGAGATGAGTTTCAGGCAGTGCCACAATCAAGAAATGTGGGGGGTCCGGCACAGCCACAGCAGCAGCATTTAGGGGCAGACAGTGGCACAAAAAAAGGGAAAAAGCGTGTAGGTCACAGGGAAATGCCAAAAACAGCAGCATTAGGTCAGGGCAGTGGAAAAAATGACAGTGTTTTAGGGCAAAAGGGGAAACAGCCACAGGGAGCAAACTTTAAAGTCAAACCGTGGCCCCAAAACAGTGTGTAGGTCACGGCAGCCCGCCCCAGCAGCAGCAAAGAGGTCAGACATTGGCACAAAGACACAATGTGTAGGGCACGGCACAGCCACAAACAGCGCATGAGGTAGAAATGGCACAATGGGCATTTGGTGGTGGCAAAAACAGGGGTAAAGGCCCCAGAAATGGGGGCAATGACCCCAGTGTGTAGGTCACGGCAGCCCCAAACCCCCAGCAGCAGCAAGAGGTCAGACAGTGGCACAAGACAGAGTGTGTTTGGTCCCCCGGCAGCACCACGCACAGATTTAGGTCAACAGTGGCACAAAAAGACAGTTTTTTAGGTCACGGAGAGCCCCAGCAGCACTGAGGTCCCGACAGTGGGACAATGAAAAATTCTGGAGGGGGCAAAAACCCGGAATTTGGCCACCCGGTGGGACAATGAACAGTGGGGGAGGTCACGGGAGCAGGGCACGCAAAGCAAACAGAAGGCCAAGGAAAAGGTTTTGGCCCCCAAGGAAAAAGTTTGAGGTCAAAAGGGCCAAGCAAGGCCCACAGCCCCCAGCATGAGGGCAGCAGTTTGGGACAATGAAAAATTGAGGGGCAAAAAAAAGGAATAGGCCCCGAGTGGGACAATGAACAGTTGGAGGTTTACGGCAGCAGACACAGCAAACAGAAAGAGGGTTAGACGGGGGCACAAAAAGGGAAAAAAAAATGTTTAGGTCACCAGGCAGCCCCGACACTAAGGCCGGGCCAAGCATTCCCCAGAGGCCCGGAAACCCAAATGGGACAATGACACCCGTTTGGAAGGGCACGGGGAGCAGAAAAAAAGCACAGATGGGTCAGACAGTTTGGGACAATGAACAGTGTGTAGGGCACGAAGCAGCCACAGGGAGCCAAAAATGAGGTCAACAGTGGCAAAGAAAAACAGTTTGGGAAGGGCACGCAGCAGAAACCCCGTAGCAAAATGAGGTTCCCGACGTGGCACAAAGACTGTTTGGGAGGGTAAAGGCAGCGCCCACTCACTACGCTCCAAGCACATTTTTTAGGTCAAGACAGCTAGCAGAATGACAACTGGCCAAAAAATGTGTAGGTCACGGGGAGCAGCCACAGCAGCAGCATGAGGTCCCCGACAGTGGCACAATGAACAGGGGTGTAGGGTAGCCCCCAGGCCAGCTGGGCCAAAAAGGGCCTGGGGAGGCATGAGGTCAGACCGTGGCACAATGACAGGTGTAGGGTCACCCCGAAACAGCCCGAAAACAGCCGCATGAGGTCAGACAGTGGCACAATGACAGAGTGTGAAAGGGCCGGCCAAATCGCGACCCCAGCCCCCAGCAGAGGTCCCGACAGGGGACAAAGACATTTTGGAGGTGGCAAAAACAGGAATAGGGGCCCCCGAGTGGACAATGACAAAGGGGATGTGACCCGGGGGCAGGAGAAACAAACATGAGGTCAGAGGTGGCAAAAATGCACCATTTTGGGGGTCACGGCCAAAACCCGCCACCCGCACCCGCATGAGGTCCGGGAACCCGTGGCACAATGAAAAGTTTGGAGGTTTGGGGGGCAAACACCAGTTCCTGCTAAAGATGGTGGTGGCAGAAAGGAGAAAAATTTAGGGAAATGGTGGTATCAAGGGGGGGTGGCGGCATCCCGAAAAGTGGGCCCAGGCAAAGGTTTTTTGAAACCCGAACCCCATTTTCACAGTTTTTTGGGGGGGGGCGTCATGGCTGTTTTTGTCTGACGCCTAAGGCCCCTTTGGGTGTGGAAATCCGGCCGAACAAAGGGCCGATTCATCTTGACAAAAGGGCGTCGTTTCCCCAATTTTCCCTGGAAAAATTTGGGTTTTCCCTTGGGGTAACGATGGCCCCCGCCGCACTGAACACCCGCTCTGAAGCCACACTACGGCCGGGGGGACAGGGTTCTCCACTGCAAAAATCGACAAGTTGCGGCCACACATCCAAATTTTTTGGCTGGCCCCCGTATCCAGCGGATTTTTCTAAAAGGGGTGGCAGAGGGGTTTTCCCAAATAGGCCCCCACCTGGGTTGGGGTTTAGGGTCTGCTCCAGGTCCTGCGCTCCCTTTCTGGGACTCCCCTTCCCACTATGCGGGTAAAGGAATGCTCACAGTGACCCAACTTAATTTTCTGATGATGGGCTGGTACTGCCCCCTACCCCCCACCTTCCCCGGCAGCCGCGGCATGAAAGGGAGCGCTGAAGAACCCCCGGGTCAACCTGTCCGAGGAGGAACATCCCCGCACATGGGAGGGCCATGGGGGGGGGGAAAAGGTTTTTCCCTTATATTTGATTTTGTCCTCCCCTCAATAGTGGGAAAAAGGCCCCCATTTTGGACCGGGCGAGGGCCCAAATGGGGGAGAGCGAATCCTCCCTGTCCGGACGACTTTTCGGCTGCATACCCGGGCAAATCAGCAGCTGCGGGCCACTGCAAAGACCCGAGGGCCCCCCCTTCCCCCATCTCCACTGTATCTCCCCGGGTGCTTGGGGGTCATCGCCTCGTCTCCTCATCTCCTCTAGCCCTCCAGCTGCCCCTCCCTCCTCCCCCTTTGTCACCGGGGTAAAAAATCCACTCTTTACCAACAATCTTTGCTCCAATTCCCCTCCTCCATTTCAGCCCCCACCTTTCCATGTGGCCACGTCCCCAGCCCCCGCCCAGACAGTTTTTTCAGCATCGTTCCAGGCAGAAGCAGTGGAATGATTTTTTATCCCGTGTCCGGCGATAAACAAATAACGTCGCCTTCTCGAATGGCCTAAACAAACGAGTGCACACATGACGCCACTGGCTGACATCAAGTTACACAGGGGGGTCTTTGTCTGCCCGGATAAAAAAAAAAACGTTAATGGCCCACTTGTTCTTTCAGTCGGTCCCAAAATTGCAGGCTGGAATTCCAAAGGGGGGAAACATTGCATTCAGGTGTTTGGGGAGGGCCCTTTGCCGTGCAAACTCGAGGAGGGGTTTCCCGGCTTTTTACAATGGATAAGGCATCAAGTTTCCTGGCCATTTTCAGAATTTTCTGAGATCGGGGGAAAACTTTAGGAACCTTTTACAACCAGATTGAAAAAAGGCGCCCTGCAGGGGGCATGGGGCCCTCCCCTCGGTGCAAACGCGGACACTAGTTCCTCCCCTTGTCCCCTCACCATGGTCCGATTGCACTTGGGGGGGAGAAACCCCACATCATTTCTTTCTGCATGACCCCGGAGCATTCCTCCCCTGTGTGACTTCGTTGCCGAGGGAAGCCCGGTTAAACTGCTGACACCGCTGTGCCCTACCCAAAATGGTATGATGGGGCATAAAATTGTGGAGGTGGAAGGTGGTGGAGAGGGGGGGGACATTGGCGCAGGAGCCGCAGTTTGACAAAAGTGGAGGAAAAGCCGTTCCTGTCCAAGTTGTTGGTGAGCCTGGGCCCGGAAGCACATTCACCCGTGGGCCTAAAGGAAATGTACTGGGCCCCGACGAATTTCAAATGAGACGTCCGCGCTGCCGTGCACCTTGGGGAAAAAACCGATAACTCACGGGGCTGGGCCCACCTTCTTTCTCAATTTTTTTGAAGTGTGGTACTGCCCTTTTGGAAAAGAAAAATTTCGGCTTGGGAAATCTCCATCTCGCTCGGCACAAGCCTTTGTTCCTGAAAGGGGCGAGTCCACCATTTGGAAAGGGGGGACTGCAGTCCACAACTTTACAGGAGCACGGTCAGCTGCTGCACCTTTGGGTGGTTGGGCCATACTGTTGTCTCTTTGCAATCCCCCCGAAAAGACGCTGGCGCCGAGTAGGAGGGCAGGAGCATTGGATCGGGAGAGGATGCAAAGAGAAACAGCTCCCTTGCAAGGTGGGGAGCCTTGATGGCTGCAATAGCATTGGTCCACTGGGCCTGCTGCCGCTGCTGTTGCTGCGGCGCAGGATGGACCCCCACATCTGGCCACGTTTTCCCGGCCACCAGATGGTGCGCGATATTGAGCAGGGCCGTGGTGCCAAAGGGGTTTGGATTC
>JAODAL010063955.1:0-18968 GCA_025379985.1 Phyllomedusa bahiana
TATTTAAATGTAAAAAAAAAAATTTTTTCATAAAAATTTAAAAAAAAAATTATAAAATATCCCAAAAAATAAAAAATCTCCTATAAATGCATTTAAATGTTAATAAAATCTAAAATGTTTTAAAATTAAATAACCCACTGATGTTGTTGTTGTTCAGATTTTACAATTTTTAATTTTTACTACATTAAATTTGAAATTTATTTTTGCTGCTCTCCCCCTTTACTCTACATAAAGAACCAGCACACCTGTGGTTCACCAAGCAAGATCAGTACCATATTTTTTTCCCTTCACGGACTGCTTTTTAAATGACTTTTCTTTTATTTCCATCTATACCCTTTTTATACATGTTAGGCCATAACAAAGGGCGCCAAAAGTTCCTAATGGGCAAACACCAGGCAAGGGCGCACGAACTTTAACTCCATTTATAATCCCCCAAAAAACCTTTAAATACTCAGCGCATTATACACTGAAAAGAACTCGACTTTTAATTTCGAAGCGCCTTCCTTCATACATGTCTCCCCCTGTTGCTATTCCCTGCTAAAAGGTAATTGCGCAACATCTATGTAAATTGGCACCTACACTCGGTTCAAAATTTAAAAAAAGAGGAGGTATAATACGACGTATGAATAAAATTTTTTACGTGCCAAACTTTGTAGGGCAGTTCCACTAAATTTTTTCAAATTAAAAAGGGGTTGTGTGTTGAGTGGGCCCCCTCGAGTCTCAATTCTTTTGAGTTCAGGGTGATGTGCAGTGTTGGCTTTTCTCCACTCATGGCATTTGGCACTTAGTCCAAAAAGTTACATTTTGGTCTCATCTGACTAGAGCAACTTATTCCACATGCCTGCTATGTAGTTTTTTTTTGCAAACTACAAGCGGGGCATCTAATGGCTTTCTATGAAAAGAGGCTTTTTTACCATTCTTCCATAAAGGCAATATTTGTGGAGTACACGACTAATACCGTAGTTGTCCTGTGGATAGATTCTCCCACATGGGCTGAGGATCTCTGCAGCTCCTCTTGAGTGACTCTGGGCCTTTTGGTTTGCATTCCTAATAGGTGCTCTCCATGTCTGGGCTGTCAGTTTAGGTGGACAGCCATATCTTAGTAGGTTAACAGTTGTGCCATATTACTTTTTATTTAGGATCTGATTTAACAATCTCCGTGAGGGTTCATACTTTCTATTTTTTTTCTTTTAAACTTAACCCTGCAATACACTTTGCAACAATTTTATCCCTGCGCTCTCTGGTGTGTTACTTGGTATTCATGAGCTTTTATTCTCTAAGTCTCTATTTCCCTGAGGCCTTCACAAAACAAAAGTAGTTATACTGAGAATATATCATATTCAGATGTACTATACTAATTAGGTGACTTCTAAAGGCAATTGGTCATCTGGGGTTTTTTTAACCCCAAACGAACCTTTGGGCGTATCCATAGTCCAGGGGTTTTTGGGGGTTCAGCACCTGGAATTGGAAAACGCCAGGATTGCCAACTCCCCGCTTTAATCGGGCGGGGTTCAGCTTATATACAGCGACATCCCCCAGGTGGCCGACCCCCATGCTCCGGGGGGGGGGGGGTTAACCCCTTAATTTTCGCACCCTCGGGCGCAATAAAAAGAGAGAGCAGGAGGAGATCGCTCCCCCTGCCTCTGTGGGGCCCGGAAAGCAGGGCCGGTTTGGGCGACCGTGCAGCCCCCTGCCCTCTGCCCAGACAGAGGGAAAGGGCATAGAATGTTTTCCCGGGGTTTGCTGTAAAGTCCAAATCCCCGGGCCGTCCCCTTGGGGGGCATGTCCCGGGAAATCGTGATGACAGTTGTCATGGGAACCCAGTATAGTAACAAGTATGTACTGATTCTATTGAATGAGAGATTAAAGATTTATATTCAAACCTATGGGGAAATGTAAAAAAAAAATAAAAAAGTGAAAAAATGAAAAAAAAATAAAAAAAGTGGAAAAAAAAGTAAAACACCCCAAAAACGAAAAAAAAAATTTAAAAATTTCGGGACACCGCCCTTTTTTCCCCTTTTTTTCCCCCGGGCCAAAACGCCCCAAAAATTTAAAATACCCAATTTTCTATCACCGCGGTTTCATAACGACCTGCCCCTTTAAAACTGTCATGTTAATTAAAAACCGGGACGGTGAACGCCGTTTAAAAAAAAAAAAAAAAAAAAAAAAAAAAACCCGAAAATTTAAAATTATTGTTCATCCCGCAGCACATAAAAAGGAATAAAAAGCGAAACAAAAAAATCCTGAAACCAAAGTTGTAACCCAAATTAAAAGTCCCCCATATAAAACGAAAAGGATGCGGCTCCCGTTTAGTGTTCCAAAACCCCCGGCGTGCAGGATAGAATGGAAAAAGAGTTTTAGGTGATCCAAACAAAAGAAATCCCCGCTCCCAAAACCAGGTGGTAGAAAATATAAAGAAAACCTTTATTTTCCCAAAAGCATTAAAACAGAAATCAGTTCATTTCCCCCAAAAAAAAATCCTTTACAGTTGTTTCCGGGGAAAAAAAAAAATGTATAGGGTCTCAGAAGATAGTGATGCATAAATTAAAAATTTTTTACACCTTTAAAAAAAACTTTTCTTTTTTTTTTTTTTTAAATGCTTCAAAAATAAAAAAAAAAATAAATAGGGGGGTTTTTTTGCCCTAATCATTTTGACCCCCAAAAAGGAAATCTAAAAAACAGGATAATCACGGGGGAGCCCCGTTAAAAAAAAAAAAATAAAAAACAAATACTTGGATTGCAAATATTTTTTTTTCACCCCCGGTCCAAAAAAATTTGGGTTTAAAAACGGGTCAAAAAAACCCTTTTCCCCCCAAAAAAATTTTACTAATAAAAAGTTTAATCATCCCCCAAAAAACAAGTCCCCAAAGCTCCAAGCACAGAAAAATGTAAAAGTTATGGCCCCTCAGACTATGGGGGATGCCCAAAAAAAGTTTTTTTTTCTGGGGAATAAAAGGGTTTTTTTTTTTGTATAAAAGGGAGTAAAAAATAAAAAAAAAACAAATTGGTTTCGGTGTAATCGTTTTTGGTTTCTGAGTAAAGCTACCCTGTCCTTTTTTTCCCTTTCAGGGACCGCTATAAAAAAAAAAATTTAAAAAAACTACCAAAGATTTTTGCTGTATTTTGTTCAAAAAAATCTCACAAAAAAATTGGGATTTAAAGACAAACCCCCAATGGTTTCCAAAAAAAAAATTTAACTATCCCCCAAAAAAAAAACCCATACACAGCTCTGCAACAGCAAAATTAAAAAAAATTTTGGCTGTCAGAATAGGACAACATAAAAACGGGAATTTTTTAAAAGAGTATTTTTTGTGTAAAAGTAAAAAAACAGAAAAAAAATATATAAAATCTATTTCATTGGGAATTGTTTCCGAACCCCCCTAGTAAAGTTATCACATCATTTTCACTTCACGGGGGGAAAATTTGTAAAAAATTTTAAAAATAAAAAAACAATGCGTTTTCCCCCCCAATTTTTTATTGCCCAAAGCTAAAAAAAAAATATGGAACAACCCGTGTGGGGTTAAAAAAAAGGGAAAACATCCCCGATGAGATCCCCTGATGGGGGTTTGAAACCAAAATGGGGGGACCCTTTTGGAAGGGTTTTGCCTGTTCTGCTACTTTTTGGGGGGTTTGCAAATGCGGGCAAAGGCCCCACCAAAATCTGGTTCCAAAAGCCAAAAAGCCTCCCCCCCCTTTTAGCCCCGCCAGTGGCCAAACAAAACATTTACACCCACATGTAGGGATTGCCGGAAAATTTGGGAAAAAATTCTTAAACAAAGCTTTTGGGTTTTTTTTTTCCAGGATTCCTTGTATATATGAAACATTTTTTTAAAAGTCACCATATTTTATGTAAATCAAAGTGCTCTCCATTACTTTGGTTGTATCCCCCTTTCCCCCTGCTTCGCTGTTAGGTGGGGGTACAAAAAGTAGTTGCTCGCACGGTTTCCTTGGGGTCCCAAATTCAAGGGCCCAAAAAAATGCTTCAGCGATCCAAAAATAAAATTTGAAAAACCCGCGAAATCTTTTATTTAAAAAAATTTTCCCTTTATTCATCCCCCTTTGACACAGGGGGTCAGACCTAAAAGTTTCGGGGTTTTTTTTTTTGTTGTTTTACGGGAACTCAAAAAAAGCTTCTGCTTCATCTTTTTAAAAGGTACAGGGGCAAAGGTTTTCTTAACCCCCATGGGAATTTCCCCCTTCAAAACTAAAAACACTTTTTATTAAAAAAAAAGGGGTTTTTCAAGAACTTTGAATGTGAAAACGTTTCTTCGGGGGAAAAGGCCCAAAGGAACACAAAAACATACAAGATAAAAAAGTCCGTTACTTGAATAAATTTATGAAAAAATCTATTTTTTTCAGAACAACAATCTGTGCTAACATTAAAAGACCCTACAAGAAGAAGGGGTTCCGGGCAAAAAAAAGCCCAGCGTCCATCACAAAGGGGAAACCCCCTGTTCTACCCTTTTAAAGCGAGAGCCCAAAAGGCTATGGAAAATTTTTCCCAAAATAAAATTGGAGAGAAAATTTAAAAAAAATCCCAAAATAAAGAAAGAAAAAGTAAAATCTAAAAATAATTTTCAAAAGAAAAATTTACAGAAATTAAAAAAAATTAAAAAAAAACAAAAATTTTTAATAATAAAGAAAGTGACAAGGGGGGCTCCATGGTTGTCAGGGGCGTGCATATAAAAAAATGTGTATTAAAAATTTTTGGGAAAAGATGAGATACATATAAAAAACTGAAAAAGACCACAAAAAAAGATAAAAAGTAAACGGGAAAAAAATTTTTTCAGGAGGGGAAATAGCCTTGGGGGCCCATAAATGAAAAGGATAAAATAATTAAATATAAAGAATACAAAATTTAAAAAACCAATTTTGGGGGCCCCCAAAAACCTACAAAAAAAAATTTTCCCCCAAGCTTACGCCCAAATTAGTGTCATGCTGTAACAGCTTAGGGACAAATTAAATCCAAATGGGGGATAACAAATTTACGGGCCATTGGGGGCAGCCCCGCACCGGGTTTACTTAAGAAAACAGTACAACGTAGTAAAAAATTTTTAAAAAATTTTGTATGGCCCCCCAAAATTTTTATTTGGGCTAAGTTTAGATGTAGCCCAATTTTGTATTCCAACTTTACCGCAACATTAATAAAAAAGGGCCCCTAGAGTTTAATTTCAGAAAAAAATTTAAAAATGTATAAGGAAAGGGAAAAAAAAGCTTTTCATTTTAGAAGTGTTGTTTTCTTATCGGAAACCCAACTTTTTTGAGTTTAATAACCAAATACTACCTAAAAAATAAAGGGATCCCTTTGGGGCAAAAACCCTCGCCTTCCTTGGAAAACCTGTTTTATGACTTTGGTGGGGCACCAGCCATCTAAAAACGTTTAAAGTCCTTATGGGGGAATGGTGTGGTTGGAAAGGGGCCTTTAAAAATCGACGACCTCCTCAAAATAGGGGGGTCGGGGGGCTGTAAACGTCCATACCAACTTCAAAATCTTTTGTTCAATGACAACGGGTTAAACCTTTAAAATTTACACATACCATACAAAAGGGAAAAAAATTTTCCCTTTTTTGGATGTAGAATTAATTGCAAAAAAAACAAAGGGTGGTCACCAAAACTGTATAAAAAAGGTTCCGATGGGAAAAACATTCCCTTTTAGTGGGAAGTTGTCTCCACCGCACCCATGTAAGCTATCCCAAATAAAAAATTTAAAATTTAGGCACGAAGGGTTTTGAAACCGAAAACGGAAATATAACAAACGGGTACAGATCTTTTGACAGAAATTTAAAAAAGATAGGGGAAAATAAGATGGAGTTATGGAAAAACAAAAAATAAAATTTGCAAGGGAAAAAAAACAGGAAGACATGTTGAAAGGAAAGAAAAAAGATAAAAAGAAAAAAACAAAAGTTAAGGGAAAAAAAAATTGTTTTCTCAACAAGATTAGCCCAAAAGGGTTTTAAGAAATTTAAAAAAATATTTTACAGGAACTTTTAAAAATCCCAAGGAAAGGGCAAAAATTTGGGAGGAAATTTTTAGAAGAAAGGGACCCCCATGGTAAAAGAAAGCAAAAAAAAAGCAGTTAAAATAACCAAATAAATTTATAGACAGAAAATTTAAAAGATAATTTGGTGGGTTTTAAAGGATTTTACCCATGTAACAAAAAAAGTTTCAAAATGTGCAAATCAGCATAAAAAGGGTTTGTTTTTTTCAAGGGCTTGTTAAAATTTTAAAAAAATTTTTAAAAAATTTAAAAAGTTTTTAAAAATTGGGGAAACGACCTTCCCCATATATTTAAAGCAAATGTAATCCTTCAATAGATTTTTTAGTAGGAAGCACAAACCGTAAAGGAAAAGTAAAGTATTTTAGAACATGTGGCTTATTTAAAAAGGGGGCAGAGCCAAACAGGAGTAACTAAGCAAATTTTTTTGAAAAACATGAAGGGTTTATTGACAGATTTCCGTTGGTTTGGGGTAGAAAAGGTAAAAAGTCCCGAAAATGGAAGCGACTTTGGGAGCACCTTCGTTTTTAAAGGGAAAACTTCATGGGGAAATGAATAGAAAAAAAGTTTCCCAAACAATTTAAAAATTTTTGAAACGATCTTGCAAAATATCTAATTTAAAATTTTCCCCTAAAGTGTTTTCCAACCTAAATAATATATAAACCCTTTTGCTACAATTTTTTCAAACCATAGTATAAAATTGTTTTTTTTTTTTAAAAAAGTTTTTTTTAGCTTGAAAGGGGGAAAAGAAAATGTGTGTTTTGTAACCCCCCCCCTGTACCTATTTAAAAAGTGAAACGAAGATGTTTGAGATAAACCCTGAACAAGGGGAAAAAAAATAAAGCCCGGGAAAAGGTGGGTTTATCCCCTGTACCCCCCGTGTCTACGGATGGAATAAAGGTGAAATTTTTTAAAAAGAAGATTCGTGGTTTAAAATTTTTCTTTGGGTCTTTGATGAAACATTTTAAGCTTAAAAAAATTTCAGAAATTTTTGGAAAAAAATTTTTTTTTTAAATTTTTACAGCCTTAAGCTTTAAAAAAAATTTGTGAATCACCTGTGGGGTCTATATAATCAAGGGACCCCCGGAATATTCCTTAAAGGGGGGTTTGTTTTTCCCCAAAAGCGGTCTAATTTAGGGGTTTTTTAGTTTTTGGGTTAGGGGGGTCCCCAAAAACCCGAAATTTGGGGCCTAAATAAAATTTGATTGAAAAAGGAAAACCAAAAAGATAGTAGGTTCTCCCCATATTCTGGGGCTTAAGGTTGAGCCCAAAAAAAAGGCATAGGGGCCACCTATGGGATATCTCTGAAAACAAACAGGCCTGGGGGAAATTTATATTAAGTTGCATTAACCCAGTCACTTTTACCGTTTTTCCATTGGGTAAAGGAAAAAAAATTTTTGAAAAAACTGCCAAAAAAAATGAAAATTTTTTAAAAAATTAAACCCCCACTTTTGCCTTTTAATTTTTGTGAAAAATTTTAAAGGGTTATCAAACTTCCTTTAAAAACCCGTGTAAATTTCGTTTAAGGGGTTGTCTAGTTTCCCCCAGAAAAGGGGGGTCAAATTATGGGGGATTTTTCCCTGCACGCCCCCAAAACCACGTCCCGAACTGGAGGGGGTCCCCAAAAAAATGTTTTTTTCAAATTTTCTTTAAAATTTTGGGAAATTTCTACAAAAATTTTTAACCCCTAATGTGTAAAAAAAAAAAAAGACATTTTAAAAAATGATGCCAAAACCCATAGTGGAAAGGAATAATTTTTAGGGGAAAGCTAGTTATAAACTATTTTGTGGTGAAAAAAATTTTAAATTCTTGCACGCAGAAATTTTTTCAACTTTCCCAAAAAGCAAATTTTTTTCCCAAATTTTTTTTGAAATTTTTATATTTTTCACAAAAAACAAGGGTTGGGGATGGATAAAAAAATTTTTTTTACTAACTTTTAAGCACAATGTGTCACGAGAAAAACAATCCCTGAATCACATGGAGAGGTTAAAGTGTCAAAAAGTTATTCTCACATAAATTGACACATGTCAGATTTCAAAAATAGGGCTAGGTCAGGAAGGCCAAAACTGGCTGGGTTCTTAAGGGGTTAAATGGCATCAGAGTATAGGAGGCTGAAAACATAAGCATGCCACATTATTTTTTAATTTGCAAAAACTGGGAAAAACTTATAATTTTCTTTATACTTTAAAAATAGTTGTTATTTTGTGTTGCTCTATCACATAAAATATCGATAAAATACATTTAGGATTGTGGCTGAAATGTTTAAAAATGAGGAACAGTTCAAGGTGTATGAATACTTTTGCAACCCGCAGTAAGTGAGTGGAGACTTATACACAATTAGTCGCTCCACTCAAACTTAAATATATTCTTAAATACACATGGGAAAAAGACTCTTCAGCACCACTTATTGAATGTAGCATTCCTCAAGTCATCCCAAAAAATTGGTAACTAATGTTAACAAAAATAAAACATGCCTTTTTTTTACCAAAATAAAGATATTGGGGACATTTTGGGTTGCTTTTATGCAAACTAGATTTTCTCAGAGCTTGTTAAGATTCCCCTGAAAAATCTAGTCTCTCTGTCTATTGTGTCCTATTGCCAGCCATTATAGATTTTAATCTGAAAAAGTAGGAATAGTAATAGAAATCTAGAAAAACGGCAGCCTTTCCTATCACTACAGATCTGATAACCTCTATAAACATTTACTGAAAGACTGTATTTGTGAGACACAATAGCTACTCATCATATTTAATTGTATAAATTATGGTTTTCTCATAGTTATAGTCTTTGAAATGCCCTCCAGTGAAAGATAGAAGTGGATGGGATGAAAACTCTAAAATGTATGGTACATTGAGTTTAGGATTAAGATGATGTCACCACAACCTGTCAAACCAGTTCTAACGTTATTAACAAACTTCAAAAACATACGTGTGACTCACAGATTTTAATTAAATATTTTATTATGGGCTGGTGAGGTTGCACCAAATCTGCAGACATGTCATGATTTTGAAACTATCGATTGTATCTAGGACAAATGAAACAATGGGCCTTCTCATTCTTTTTGTATTAGCTACTAAATTTTTAAACCAGTAAGCATGATTCAGTGAGATTACCTAATCCCAAACACGAAAATCTAGGGGGTGTAGAGAAGGCAGTTGCTCCCAGTTTCATGAGCCTGAGGGGCTAAGGATCTCTCTTCTCCATATAAATTAAGGATTCTAGTTATTGACCTTGTTATGGATTTTGCATTTGTTATCTGCAGCTTTAAATTACGCCTCTGCCTAATCCCCTTATATTTCAGTTTTTCTCAAAGGAATCAGGATTGTAACTTTATACCCTCAAATACACAATTTATTCTGCTGCTGTACTTATGGCTCCTCAGCTTCTTTTCCTGTTTTCTTTCCCATTGCTCATATAGCACCAACATAACCTGTATTGGGTTTTTAATCCCCAATTTCAATTCCTGTCCCCATTGGGGCTCACAACCTAATTTTCCTACAGCTATTTTGTGTAAGTAGCTGTATGTAGCTAGGATGGCTGCTATTCGGTTATTATGGGCTGTCCTATCCCGGAACGTTCATAGCGTTGGGTGGGAGGCCGTTCCCGCATTTCAGGTCAGGCTTTTGGCAGGTCCCTGAAGGCCTATAAAAAGTCTGCTACTGTAGGTGATCTGGGGTCGTGGTTGCTACCTGGAAGTTGGGAGCAACAGAGCGGAAGTGAGAGCTCTGTCCCCCAGAGGCTTGAGGGAAGCCCTTACAGTAGGGTGACTGTACTGAGATGTACTGTGGTACTGGATGTTAGGTCCAGATCACACATTAGAGAGGGTCTCTCTATGTATGTTTATTCAATGTGCCAAAACCGTTTACGAAAGATGTTGATCAGAGGGCTAAAAGATCCCATGAGACTGTCCAAAATGGCGGCTGGATGGGTATGAGCCTCACATAAAATATATATATGTGTGTAGGTATATATATATATATATATATATATATATATATATATAATGAGAAAAGGAGAAACAGACAGGCGCACAATAGTGAAGCACGTATTGATGTTTGTAATATATTAAGGTAGTCTGCTCACCTTTCAGTGTTGTGCTTTGTGATGCGAGGCACAACTCTCGTAACAGCTTATCAGCTCCTCTTGGAGCTAATCCCTTACAGCAGCCAGTTATCTGTTGCTCGCATGTGTAGACAAAATGCCACATGGTGAATAAATAGAAAAGATTTGTGAAAAAAAACAGTAATTCGGCGCACTTAAAAAATGGGTGCCAGTTATTGATAAGACACTTAAAAGTCCAAATTTATTTATAAAAACGAGAGTGCGTGCTCTCTGTATTTAAAATGCTAGACTTTAAATCTGAGGAAGTGTGGGTTTACCACGCGAAACACGTCAGGTTTAAAGTCTAGCATTTTAAATACAGAGAGCACGCACTCTCGTTTTTATAAATGCATTTATAATATATATTATTATATATATTTATATATATATATATATATATATATATATACTAGTCCTACTTTTTCAGATTAAAGTCTTTAATGGCTGACAATAGGACTCAATAGACAGAGAGACTAGATTTTTCAGGGGAATCTTAACAAGCTCTGAGAAAATATAGAAAATTAGATTGCTAGCCCCAAATCTTTTTTTTCCTACCACACAAATTCAAGCTTGCTAGGACCATATACTATATTATTATATATCAAAAATCAGAGAGATGGAATATCAAGAAACCCTGTTTCTTCAGTGACAGAATTACCACATTCAGTGCAGTGAAGAAATGATGCATTAAATACACATGGTTTTGTTATAATTCTTTTATTCTGCTGTCTTCATTTGACAGGTGCTGGATTAGCAAATATTGCAGTTTGTGACCATGTGGATGCAAGAAGTTGAATGTTGGAAGCTGAAAGGTCTTTCTTTGTTGTATTCTTTGTTGACCTGAATAAGGACCTTGTTGGAAATGGGGAAGAAGCTCAAATCCCAACCCTGATCCTGGGTTAATTAGGCTTATTAGAAACATTCTGCAAGAACTGTGTAGGGAAGGACAGGTGTTGCTAACATATGGATGCCAGGCCCAGAAGATTACTGGTATGACCATAGTTGTTTGTGGTGATGGGTAGTAGGCTCAGATCATGGTTAATGAGGGACAATGATGTTAGTTAGAAATGTTGTAATGTTGGTTGGAAATGTTGCACACTGACCCAATGTTATAGAGTGAATGAAGAATAAAGCTGTTCGGTCAGTTTTTACATCAATACAGTACATGCCAAAGTCCATCTAACCCAGGAGATGGTGATCCTAAGAGCTGTTCTAATTGGTCATCTATGCTTAATTCTTTCTGCTTCCTTTTTTTTATATTGTATTGGTAAGATAAACTGCCCATACGCATTAAATAATTGTCAGCAGATCTCTCAGATGTCAAGAAGATTCAACAACAACCCAATGACTATGTGGAAGGCCTCATTGCCCCTTGATTTTTGCTGTTGGGTAAAACAGGAGGTTGTATTTTAACATGCTTTATCCTTTCTTCCCTGGGGGTAAATGTCTGGCATCTGCTTTCCCTTCCTATCTATGACAATAAACATAAACACTGAGCAACAACATTTCTCCCTATTAACAGTGAATAAAAATGGGCCCCCAGAAATTAAAACATACAGAAAAGTGTTCTGATCCAAAGTAATATTAGTAAAGACCTTAAAACCACCTCTTCTGTCACATATTAAAACTGAGAAGGCCCAAAGACATCTCTGCTGCTTAGGAAGACAACACAACTGTAAATGAAATAGGGTAGGTGGAGGGTCTGTTACAGATTTTGGGCCACATGTATGAAAACTGACTATGTCTAATACTCACTTTGTTGACCTTAGCAACCAAACAGAGCGCCACTCTCATTTTTCCAGAGCACTATATGAAATGAAAGGGGCGCTCTGATTGATGACTATAGGAAACAAAGTTAGCTTTAGACCTAGTCAGTTTTCATACATGTGGCCCCTTGTGTTGAGGCCTGAGACCTTCAAGTTGCGTCTATGCCAGAGCCTATGTCTTGGTAGAGAATCTTCTGCTAGGCTTAGCTTTATTTCCATCATCAATACTTGTTTGCAGATCAAATTGGTCTTTATCTTTAAGGTCACATATATTTAATATAAGTTGTAGAGAGCAATTATATTAGCAATGGAAGATTCATTTAAAGATTAGAATTTGTATCTAATGAGAAATGATTGCTTATGCAAAATGCCCATAACCAAGATTTACATGATTTTCAGGAGCATTTAATAAGTTTTAGTATTTTATGGAAAAACTGTCTTTGTAAAGTGTACAGTATTCCTTCGAATTCAGTCTTTGCTTTGTTGACAATGTATTAAATCATAGACTTTTTCTAGCAGATTTTTTTGTTGGCCCATTAGGAAAACATTATCTGTTTAATCTATTTAAATGCTGCAATTTGGGCTGGAGATAATTGAGAACAAATGTATATTTAAGATTTCGACACTAGCCCGGTATATACAATACATCTGCATTTTAGTAATTAGGCAGACATTTAGTGGACAAATCTGTATCTTGAGGCCATAACTTGGTAAGCTCTTAATCTGTTCAGAATCTTACATTTCATGCCATTTTTTCATCAAGTCAGTCAGTTAATCAAAGTCCAAGTATGGTCAAGCCGAAGTCATAAGACATTTAATGTTTGCCACTGGGCTTATCTGGGAAAATGGCTCTCTTTATTTAGAATAAGATTGCAATGTAATTAAAAATCATGTTTTGAACTAAGTCAGCACATATAATTGTAAGTGATTCAAATCAGCTTCAGGGTGTTCCTTGAATGACTTGCATTTCATTTTCGTTTAGTGCTCTTTGTAAACAGTACTGTACTGCACATTTTACTAGACGGAGAGTACAATGACGGAATCCCCTTGGTTTCCTACAGAAAATCCATGAATGTTCACGGTCAAGGAGGACGTCATCGGTAATATTCTTTACGCCCTGTGGGCCAATTCTATAGAATTTATTAGAAATGTAGAGATGGACATTGCATCATTTGAATGGTTTATGAATTACAATATTTGTGATTCTGGTTCTCTGGTTAAACATTTAATATAATAAAAAGTAACTCCTTTTTTTGGTTAATAATGAAGAAGTGTGGTTGGTGGGAACACATCAATAGCCATCACATTAAATAGAAATTAAACTTTATAGCTTAGTTAACTTTATATTGTAGCCCTGAGCAGGGCAAGAACTGAAAGGTTTCTTATAAAACACTGTATTACTTCTAGTTGCCAAGAAAAGCAAAAACTGACCATTTGGGCGTTATGCTAAAAAAAGATGCAGGCAGCGCTCCAATTAGGCGGCTTATTACAACCAAACTTTCTTTGTTGCCCATAGCAACCAATCAGGGCTCTCCTTTCATTTCTTCAGAGCACTATATAAAATTACAGGGAGCTCTGATTGGTTGCTATGGGCAACAAAGAAAGTTTTAGACCTAGACATTTTTCAAACATGTCCCCCTATAAAGCTATGAAAAACTGGTTCCAAGGCCCCAAAATTTAATTCCAATATCAAGCAAAATTAATATTAAAGAAAATGAAGCAGATAACTAATTCAGATGAAGCAAGTCCTTATATTCTGTATAATAGTCAAAAATAGCTGTTGGAAGCTGGAAGTCACTTTCTATTTTAAGGACAGGAGCTTCTTTGGATCATACACAATGTAATAGAAAAAATGAAAATGGGGTATTTCCCTGGTGACCAAAGGAACCGCCTATCCTGGCCTATCCTGCAGTACAGGACATGTAGCAATGCACTATACTGTAGAGAGATGCTACTAGACCACCAATCACTGCGTGCACTTCACCAGTATAGTTATTTTTAAAATAACATGTTCATGATGATTGGTTGGGTCTTCTAGTCAGTCACAACTACTACAGATTATCAGTGTCTGTGACATTGAATGGGTCTGGATTCAAGATATAATATACCAAGAAAGATCATTTTATGGTGAAAATGTTGTATCCTGAGGCCATTGTAACTTGGAGGACCACTATATTGTTTGGTACGTGCCATTTGTCCTCAGTCTGCCCATCACTGATGCAAAAAGCAAGAATAAAAAGTAGACTGGCAAACTATTCTAGCTGCACATGACTACATACTCTAGTCACAGAAATATGTTTAGATATCCACAAAGGAAGGAATACACAAAGTATATGGAGTGAACATGTAGCAAAGAGGCCACTGGTGCAGCAGCAATTGTTATAATCCTTAGTGACATAAACTGCTAGGGATGTGATATAAGCAGAATGGGCAACATGCAAGAATCTTAGAATTAAAAGTCTTAGGGTATGTTCACATGACATGTTAAATCCATTTTTGGATGCATTTTGGATCCAAAAAACACATTCAAAAGTGCTGCATCAATCGCATCCAAAATGCATCCATCATGCATTCAACACGCAGGTGCCTGTTGGATGCGTTTTGGCTGCAGCAGAAACACACATTATAGTTTTAAATAGGGTGTCTGCTGTGTCTTTCGGATCAAGAATAGACATGGCAATTCTTTGAACGGATCTGAAAGACGCATCACAAAATATGCATTGGCGATCACTCGTCTGCATGCTGATGCATGTTTTACATTGAAAGCAATGTAAATCACACTGCACATTGTTAGATGCGTATTTGGGGCCGTTTAGGGTCCGAAACATGGATCCAAACACACATCTAAAAACGTATGCAAACACAGAGTCAACACGCCGTGTGAACATCCCCTTTCAGTTTATTGTTAATGAAGAACAGATGCATGAAATGCAATTTTGCTAAATTATATTTATGCTTGGAAGTCAGACTAGTCAGCCAAGTGCATATTCAAATTTGGAAGGGTTATACCTCGACCATTATATTGAAAAACTGCACCAAATGTCTGAGAATATGAATTTTCTTTAACAGTTCTAGGACATGGTTCAAAAAACAATATTAAAGAGACACATGCTTAGTGTGAATAATGCCTAACGGAATTATCATTTTCTAAAAGTCCTTCCTCTCCTAAACTATGTAGAATATTAAAACCTTTGGTTCTTAACAATGTCTTGTCTTATACCAGGCAGTTGTGTGTGTGTGTATATATATATATATAATATATATATATATATATATATATATATAAATATATATATATAATATTATATATATATATATATATATATATATATATATATATATATATATACTTGAATCAGGGAATTCGCTAGTAACTCATGTGCCTAGGAAGGCATATGAAAACATCTCATTGCCCCTTTTGTGTGGATGTTTGGCACACCACAGAGTGCAGATTTTGCTGGCGGATAATTTGAAGGAGGATCCCGCAGCCAGTGTGGGCCAACACGGGTTTTACTTGGTACTGCACCATAGACTTACGTTCTAGAAAAGAACCAGCAGGAGGACATATTACGTATTATTGAGCAGTAGGCCTGTTTGTAGCCACTATGAGACTAGCTGGTGGGTGATACCAAGTAACTGATGAACACATAGGGCGACATGTATGATTTTTGTTGCCCAGGCATAATTTTTTTTGTGCGCATTAGCAGTGCAGAATGCACCTGAATCTATGAACCTGTTCTACTGTGGGTCATAGATTTAGCGCTTTCTAGCTACAAAGCAACACTTCTGACTCAGTGGTATACCTGTTCCAGCAGCGATGCTCCTGTATTTGCCGTACTAAAGCTATAAATATGTAGCTTTGTACAGTTATGGTGCCATGTCTATTCTTGATCCGAAAGACACAGCAGACACCCTATTTAAAACTATAATGTGTGTTTCTGCTGCAGCCAAAACGCATCCAACAGGCAGCTGCGTGTTGAATGCATGATGGATGCATTTTGGATGCGATTGATGCAGCACTTTTGAATGTGTTTTTTGGATCCAAAATGCATCCAAAAACGGATTTAACATGTCATGTGAACATACCCTAAGACTTTTAATTCTAAGATTCTTGCATGTTGCCCATTCTGCTTGTATCACATCCCTAGCAGTTTATATGTCACTAAGGATTATAACAATTGCTGCTGCACCAGTGGCCTCTTTGCTACATGTTCCCTCCATATACTTTGTGTATTCCTTCCTTTGTAGATATCTAAACATATTTCTGTGACTAGAGTATGTAGTCATGTGCAGCTAGAATAGTTTGCCAGTCTACTTTTTATTCTTGCTTTTTGCATCAGTGATATATACCTCCAGCACGCCTCCCGATCTCAGGCCTGATATTGGAGTACACCTGTTTAAAAATAGAGCAAATGGGGCTGTACTAGTTTTCAGGCTGAAAAGATGCCAGACTTCTGGCGCAGCCCCGTTTATACATGTCGCCCTGAGAATCTTTGTTGATGAATATAGGCAGAGAGTAGACTTATCCAGGGATAGGATAAGCAGTGTACAGAATAACCAACTATCCTGATACAAACAAATAGGATCATGCTTATAATGTGTTTTTTTTTCATCTGTCCCTGTTCAGTTCAGCACTGGTTCATTGTCCCAAACCCAAAATTTTCACTGTGCCCATAAACCTAAATCTAGCCCTTATACTAACTGTAACTATTAGCTTTTATCTTCCTATCTTAAATTGAGTTTAGGTTTAGGGTTTTTTTTACTGGGTGTGAATAGGTTAAGTCATCCATTTCTAAGTGTTTGTGATCCTGCAGCACTATTGCTCCTATGTCACAACGATCTGAAGTCACTTCAGGTCCAACTTTACAATCTTAATGTGTGGTTGCACAGAACATTACATCAAACAGAAGTGACATTGTAATGACAGTACTGATTGCTGTAGGACTGGAAGCGCTGGGGAACAGGTCAGTTAACCCATTAAAACCGAGTAAATGAAAAACCCTAACCCCAATTTAAGGTTAGACTAAGGGTTGATTTTTGTTGGCGAATATCACCAACCAAATTCTAAGTTCCCAGATTCAGATCAAGTTGGACTTTGACTTACTGTAAATCCGAAGCACAACACTACTCCTAACCATGTTGACTAATAGAGAAAAGAGGAAAATTTTTAGGGTATCCTTTCTAATGTTGTGCTTCAGAGTGAAGCCTTCAAAGAATTAACAGCGTGTTCTGCAAGTATTCAGCACTTTGCTACGTTAAGTCTCTATTAGAGTGTTGCTGCAGTACAGGCGAGTGGTGAATCAACACAGTCCAACTAGGTCGGAACTCCTGCAGGACTGATATCCCTATCCTGGTTTTAGGTCATCCTGTACAGTTGTGCTACTGAATTATAAAATTACTTGTTCAACTGAAATGGCAGTGTCATTCTGGGAGGCCTCTCTAACAAGCTTAACTAAATAATCAGTTTAAGGTTTTACTCACATTGTGTGGAGCTCGTTGGGTTCAGTTTTCACAGGAAATAAGATGGATATGTCAGATCCAATATATGTAATTTCATAATAGCTCCCATTGACTTGTAATGGTTTTGTCAAGTTTTAATTTTCTTTTTTATTGGACACTTAATAGTCCCCCTCTCTGGATCAAAATAGCACTAAGCACATCAGAGGGCTGTGAAAAGTGACTGGTGCAGACCCATGAAACATTGCTTAAGGCAGGATATGCTGTAGTACAGAGACCAATAGTTTTATGTTGGTACGCTCAAGGGTGTCAGCTCTATTTCGATAGAAATACATAATAAGGCCACGGTGCTGCCATAAATCCTGCATCTGCCATAAAGTGGACAACTCCTTTAAAGTGTCAGTAGTCACCAAGAGTGTCTCACTGTACTAAGAAAATAAAGTTATTTGCTTACTCCAATTAGTGTCTACAAAATTGCAGTGGGTAAGTAGCATACCCTTTTTGGTGGCTTTACACACGGCATTAGTCATAGCATTTTTTGTGTGTATTTTTTAACAAATAATTCTGCATCCAGATGTTACATAAAAAAACTATGAAAAATATAAGACATACCACAAACAATGCATTTTTGTTTGCAGGATTTTGGTGGTTTTTTTTTTTTTTTTGGGGGGGGGGGGGGGGTGAATAGTGTTCTTTTCTAAACTTTGCATCTTTGAAATATAATTTTTTTTCTATTGTTTTTCCCATAGGGTTCCCTTTAGGATTTAAAAAATAAACAGAAAAACAGAAGTTGTAAATGTAAAATGTACATGGTAAAATAAAAATCTGAAAAAAAATATACATGCAGAAGACCTAAGGACACATGAATGTATTTGGGATTGCCAAAAAATCGAGTCCATCCTGTCCGTCATTGCGGCTTTGATTTTACATGAAGGCACACAAAAGTTTTTTTTTTGCTTGTCTACACTATACACAGTTCAGAGACATTGCTAAGTGTATGCAGCCTAACTAGAATCTTATAATTTAGTGTTGATATGCAAGTAATTTCACTGGTAATAAAAGGTATATGATTTTCCAGAACATGCATGAGCTTGCTAATAAATATAATGTACTAAACAGTTGCAGGTGTGTTTCTTGTCCTAATGACTCATTTAACTAGAGCAATGGTTTTGCATTATTGTGTATTGTGTATAGCGACACACTCTTTAACTGCTATGTGTTGATTAACAAAAGGTTATTTTTAATTAGATATATTAATTAGATAGGAGTGCTGCAAGCAGTATCTAGAAGGGTCCCATGCTGGCAGTGCTTGATTGGGAAATCACAAAGAGACCATGGTTGGTTTAAATTACAAAATCAAAATCTATAACCACTATAAAAATCCAATTAAAGCATCAATACAAAACTATACAGTGCAAACACCATAGATTTAAGTCAAAGTTGCAAATACATTAAGTCTCTACAATTAATTATTTAGATCATTAAAACCAATTCTTATAGATGCAGCAGCTGTATTTCCTACTATAAATACATATTATGAGCAGATAAATACACAGTGTGGTAGAGATGGCTGTGGTGGAAATTAAAATTTAAGATAAATTTGGGTAAATCCCTGGTTAAAAAATTTTTTTATTGAAAAAAAATTTTTT
>JAODAL010063956.1:0-18968 GCA_025379985.1 Phyllomedusa bahiana
CGGGTTTTGGGGGGCTAAAGCTGGGCCCAGGACAGGGTATAGCCCAATGTCCAGTAAAAAAAAAAATGGTGGTTGAAAGATTTTTTTCCGGCACTTTTTAAAATGTGGGGCATGCAGGTTTGGGGCTCATGCTGGGGCCCAGGACAGGTAAAAGTCAATGCCCAGTGAAACTAAAATGGGGGTTAAAGATCCTTTTTGGGCACTTTTTAAATGGGGTAAAATGAGGTTTGGGGCTCTGCTGGGGCCCAGGACGGTTAGTCAATGCCAGTAAAACAAAATGGTGGTTAAAAACTCCTTTTTCCGGCCCTTTTAAATTTGGGGGTCATGCAGGTTTGGGGGCTCAGCTGCGTTCCGCAGGGGTATTCAATTTTGCCATTTCCCCCAAGAAACATGAGGGTTCAAATCATACGCCTTCGGGCATTTTTTTAATTTGGGTGATGCGGGTTTAAAAAGGGCAGGGCGTGGTACAAGACAGGGATAAAAAATGGTCTTGATTTTTTTTCTGTGACTTTTAAACTAAGTTTTCCCTTTTGAGTAACGTATCCAATTACTTTGGGGGATTTTAATTCAGTTTCTCCACCCTTTTTGGGGTGTAATAATGAAGGTTGTTGCTTCCCATAGACTTAAGGGGAAAACGCCATAACATGCTCACTTTTCGAAAAATTATCCATAGCCCCGAATGACTATCGATCGATCTCGTAGCCAACGCAATCGCTCAACACTAGTTATAAGTCCATCAGTTTTGTTTTTTTCTACATTCTGTTTTAATTACCTTTTCGTTTCCTTTCTATTAGTGGCTCCGCTATTTTGATAGCAAGAATAACGTAGCCTACACCACTCCTTTTGCTGATAAAAATACCCAAACCCCTTTTAGGTCCCACTGAATCACTAAATCGTCAGGATTATTGGATTACAAAAAAACGATCCATCATAGCTGTCATGGCTCTTTTATTAATGGAAGCAATTATATTAGTGTGAATAGAGCCCTACAAACAAGAATAACACAGCAGAATAAACTATTCATGCTGTCAAACAGCAATGGAAACCTAAAATCTGTCTTCAATGTTCTTCTGTTGTTTTTATTTGGGAAAATTGATAAACACTTAAAATATATGCTTACATACAAAGATGCAAAAATAGAAAAGACGTACGTATTGTTAACTGTATCCTTATTCTCTGTAGCAGATATTTTATGGAAGTATAAAAAGCTTAAGTATGACATTTGTTTTATAAGTAAAAATCCCCTGTATTTTTTTGGTTTATTCAAAATTAGATGAAAAAATTTTTTTTTCCATTATGATTTTATTTTATTTTTGCTCCTTAAAATTTGCCCCCAAATATTTATGTACACTTTAACTGAAAATTTAAAAATTTGGATTTTTTTATGAAAAATATTTTCTGACCCAGAAATTTTTTAAATAATCGTTATATACTTTTATGCTATAATAATAAAAAATAAAAAGAGAATAAAAACGATATATAACAAAGATAAAATGTATAAACAATAGACAAACATTTGTATTAGTACACAAATCATCTAAAAATTGAGGATTTTTCTATGTAAATATTAAGAAAATTATTCCCTAGAGACTTGAAGTTAGCAAAAAAAGTCATTTATGCTTATTTTTAGAAACACATCACATCACACTATTGTAACAGCCATTTTTCTAAAAACTAAATCTTGTATAAATTCCTATGTATGTTGTATAAATGTCAGTTATATCCATTGTAGATGACTGGAAAGATTAAAATGCTTGTTTATTAGATTGTTTGTTGAGTAATACCCATGAAAAGTTCTCCCCAGCTATAACTGTGGAAGGACCATGGGTGTATGTTGGGTGATCAAAGCAAAGGCTTATCGTAGGGAGCACATAACTATTGAGTTACCATATCTCCCCTCACTGGCATCTGATGAAAGATGTTAAAGATGTGGCTATTATTCCCCATTAACTGTGCGATTCATATCAGAAAGACATTTATAATAGTTTTCAGACCCAAGCAACACGTGGTCCCTGTTTTCATTTAATAAGATAACATTTTTCATCTGAGCACTCTCCACTGCTTTCAAACCTTGTTTGTGTCAATACTCAGTAAACAAAGCTTAAAGATTCCTCTTAAATGAACATATGCTGTTTTTTCCAATGGTCTTACTAATTTGCTAGAACCATATGGAGAAGCATGGCATGTGGCTTTACTAGTAAGATGTAGAATGTCTAATTCAGAACATAGAATCCAATGTCATGGTCTCTTTTGTAGAATATTTAACATAACTGTTGTTGGGATGATTAATAGGTTTTTGACCAGGTAACTTTTCTTAGTCTGCGAGAAGAACCTTTCTTTCCTGAAGTGTCTTTCAGGCTTGTTAGCCTTCAAAGACTTTTAAGGTCAGCTGTGGCGAGACACTAAATCCATTATATTTTCTTTTCCTCTGTCTCCTCACATCACCCTTTTACTCCCAGCATGGAGCCGTTCTACTTTCTTGTCTGCAAGTTAGATATAAGGAAAAAAATGTTTGACTCTCTTGGTATCTTGACGCTTTGCAGTCCTTTGTAAGCAGAACTGGATAATCAACAGCAGTTTATTGGCTATGATTGATTTAAAATACAGTATTACAAAATTGGGAAAATTAAACCGTTTAATATTTTTTATTAAAATAAACTCAATGTCGAGTAACACTTACTTAGCAGTGTCTTACATGATGGTTGTTTTATATTTCACCATGTGCAGTATGTCTGCTCCACATATACAGATTGAATTTGTTTGGATTATTTCAATTGGGTCCACCCCGTTTGTGAGTGTTAAAAAACAACTAAAGGAGAAGAGAAATCAAAACGTCCAGCTAGTTACTTAGTTAGTGCTGTTGGACATCTGATTCATATCCTGGTAGAAGGTAATATTCTGTTAACATTTGCTGTCAGTAGCAGGGGTTGCGGGGAGGGGGCATAAAAACATCAGGGGGAGTTTTTCTAATCGTAAAATTTTCTTAGACAGTAAAAATAGACTGACAGTCTAAAAATTTCAAAATTTGTCACAGTGGGTACGTTGAGAAATCTATGTTGTCTAAATTTATACCACCTTTGTACCACACACAGATTAGCCATAACGTTAAAGCCAGGTGATTGATCATCTCATGACAATGGTGCCTTTCCAGTGGTGGGATATAGTATCTGATTGATTTTGACAAGAGTTAAATTGTGATGGCTAGGAGACTGGGTCATCCAGCACCTCCAGAACTTGTTGGATATTCATTGTATACAATGGTTAGTACCTATTAAAGGTGGGGACGAGAAGGGCAACTTGGGTATTATTATTGGAGTTAAAGGGGGTTTCTCATCAATGATTGGGTTTTAAATTTAAAAAATCTTTAAAAAACAAGCAGTTTTTCAGTATATGTTTTCATTACAAATGTCCATACTGATATAGAGTTAACCCAGAAGTAGGAGTGCATCAGCTCCTCAAATCACTATAGCAGCCGACCTGTTGATTTTTATCTCACTGCTGTCAGTGCTGGTGACTCACAGCTTCTGAATACCAGATCATATCCACAGAGCTCCCCTCCTGCACAGTATGCTTCTGTAGGGGAAGGGAGGGGAGGGCTCCTGGGCTTCCTGTGTCCGTGTGATAAATTAAGTAACCCTGTGTGTGCCTGCTCCCCCCTCTGCTCCATCTACACAGATAGAGGAGAACAAGATGAGGCTGACTGTGGTCATTAGATGTGACAGCAGTGAAGTGTGTTACATATAATCATGATTCGAGTTGAGCGATTTTTATGGACAAAGTTGTAATCGTCAAGGTTATTATGGTGATCGAAATTTCCAGATCACATGCGATAATTAAGGTTAAAATCTGTGCATCCATCTATTAAGATCGCGCCTTTTTCGCGCTTCCTGTAATTTTGGCGGCCAGCAAATCAGATTAAGAAAAGAGCAGGGTGAGATGTGTGTGCGACGTCATGACTGGGATGATTATGGTAGCGATATGGCAGGAAAAATCAACATGACCAACCTCGTTTTACCTAAACAAGCATTTCATGTTTCAGCCTCAGTGTCTCTCATCGTCACATAGGGAAAGGACTGCGTTCTGCCTGGGCCAAACAGCTCACAAATAGTCTATTTCTGCACAGAGAAACCTCTACTAATAGCTGTGATCCTTCCAATTTAGTTAGATTAGGGATTTGAACATTTTAATGGTAGTTTAGCTAGAGAATTTTAAAGCAGAATCAAACCACTTAAATTCACTGCGGTGGGAGCGGGGGGCGGGGGCCCGCGGGCGAACACTTAGACAAGCCTATCTTTAAAAGAACACTGATAAAGTTCACCAAGACTTAGTGGTAGACATTGTAGTGAATATCATTAATTATTAAACAGTTTTTTTGCTATTGAAATAATTTCCTGGATATTGGGGCAGCCTGAACTTATATTGGAAACAAATCATTTTACTAACTGCAGTTCTCTTTGTATAGCTGCAAAACTCCACTTTTAATATCAGTAATACATTTCAGATAGGTGTTCAATTTTACCCATTACACCATGGTGAATGTTGATATATCCACCTTGCATCTTAAATTAACAAACCACCATCTTGTAGTACAGCAACAGGTTGATTTGTTGCCAAAAATACCGTGTATCAACAAAACATCACGAGTTTACGGTGTTTTATTGACTTTTGCGCACCCAGCACTTGTTTCATTGACGCAGCATCTACGTACATCTTAAAACATGAAATTCTATATTCACCACAGGTGAATTGAAAGGTGCAAAAAAATACCGTTTATTAAATCAAAAAAAATAACAGTTTCGTGTTTTTTTTTACCTTTTGCCACCAGCACTGTTAAATTTACGCAAAACATCCCACTAAATCTTAAAACAGCAATTTTATATTTCCCCCACAGGTGAAAATTTAAAGGTGAAAAAAAAAACCGTTTATTTATCAAAACATAACAGTTTTCCCTTTTTTTGACTTTTGCCCCACCCAGGGACTTTTCATTTACGCAGCATTTTTACGTAAAACTTTAAAAAAGCAAATTTTATATTTCACCACAGGAATTTTTAAAGGGGGCAAAAAATAAACCGTTTATTATATCAAAACATAAAAAGTTACGTGGTTTTTTTACTTTTTGGCCCCACCCACACTGTTCATTGACGCAGCATCTACTAAATCTTTAAAAAAGCAAATTTTAAAAATTCCCCCCACAGGGGAATTGAAAGGTTTTTAAAATTTTCCTTTATTTTAAAACAAAAATAACAGTTACGGGTTTTTTTTTTACTTTTTTTGGGGACCCAAACCTTTCATTGACGCAGCATTTTAATATTTCACCACAGGGTGAATTGGAAAGGGCAAAAAATAACCGTTTATTATATCAAAACATAACAGTTACGTGTTTCTTGACTTTGCGCACCCTAAAATAGCCCACGTGTTCTTTTGACGCAGCATCTAACGGTAAATCTAAAACAGCAATTCTATTATTCCACCAAAGGTGAATTGAAAGGTGCAAAAATATACCGATTATATATCAAAACATAACAGTTACGTGTTTTGACTTTTGGCGCACACCAGCCACGTTCATTGACGCAGCATCTTACGTAAATCCTAAAACACAAATTTCTATTTCACCAACAGGTGAATTGAAAGTTGCAAAAAAATAAGTTTTATTATATCAAAAACATAACATTTACGTGTTTTTTTTGACTATGCGCACCCAGCACTGTTCATATGACGCATGTGCATCCTTCGTAAAATCGTACAACAGCAATTTCTATAATCACCACAGGTGAATTGAAAGGTGCAAAAAATACCGTTTTATTATATCAAACATAACAATTAGTGTTTTTTTTTTTGACTTTGCGCCACCCACACTGTTTATTGACGCAGCATCTACGTAAAACTATAAAACAGCAATTCTTATTCAACCCCAGGTGAATTGAAAGGTTCAAAAAATACAGTTTATTATATCAATAACATAACATTTACGTGTTTTTTTTTTTGACTTTTGCGCAACCCACACTGTTTTCATTGTGCAGCATCTAACGAAAATCTTAAAAACAGCAATTCTATATTCAACCACCAGTGATTGAATGTGCAAGAAAAAAATATCGTCTTATTATATCACAACATCAACAGTTTACGTGTTTTTTTTTGACTTTTGCGCCCCAGCCCTGTCATTGACGCAGCATCTACGAAAATCCTTAAAAAAGCAATTCTATATTCACCACAGGGAATGAAAGTGCAAAATACCGTTTAATATATCAAAACATAACTGTTTACGTGTTTTTGACCTTTTGGCGCACCCAGCCACTGTTTCATTTGACTCGAGCAGCAATCTACGTAAATCTTAAGAACAGCCAATTCTAGATTCACCATAGTGAATTTGAAAAGGTGCAAAAAATATCGTTTTTATTATATCAAACATAAAACAGTTACGTGTTTTTTGACTTTTGCGCACCCCAGCAACTTTCTTGACGCAGCAAATCTACGTAAAACTTAAAACAGCAATTCTATATTCACCACAGGTGACTTGAAAGGTGCAAAAAAATACCGTTTATTATATCAAACATAACATATTTACGTTGTTTTTGACTTTTGCGCTCCGCCCCAGCACTGTTTAAATTGGACGCTGCATCTACGTAAATTCTAACACAGCAAATCCTATATTCACCACAGTGAATTGAAAGGTGGCAAAAAATACAGTTTATTAATATCATAACATAACAGTTTACGTGTTTTTTTTGACTTTGCCGCACCCAGTCACTGTTTTTCATTGACGCCCAGCAGCAATCTACGTAAATCTTTAAAACAGCAATTCTATATTCACCACAGTTGAATTGAAAGGTGTCCAAAAAATACAGTTGATTATAATCAAAACCTAACAGTTTACGTGTTTTTTCTGACTTTTGGCGCACCCAGCAACTGTTCATTGACGAAGCAACAACGTAAATCTAAAAACAGCATTCTTATATGTCACCACAGGTGAATTGAAAGGTGGATAAAATACCGTTTTTTATATCAAACTAAACAATTATCTTGTTTTTTGAACCTTTTGCGCACCCCAGCACTTTTATTGACGCAGCATCTACGTAAATCTTAACACAGCACTTCTAGATTCACCACAGGTGGAATTTGAAAGGTGCAAAAAAATACAGTATTTATTATATCAAAACATAACAGTTACGTGTTTTTTGACTTTGCGCACCCACACTGTTCATTGACGCAGCATCCTACGTAAATCTTAAAAACAGCAAAATTCAATATTCACCACAGTGAATTGGAAAAGGTGCTAAAAATATCGTTTTATTATATCAAAACATAACAGTTAAACTGTTTTTTTTTTGCCTTTTTGCGCACACCCAGCAGCTGATTCATTGATGCAGCATCTAACGTAAATCTTTAAAACACAATTCTATAATCACCCACAGTGAATTTGGGAAAGGTGCAAAAAATACAAGTTTATTTATATCAAAACATAACATGTTACTTGTTTTTTGACTTTTGTCGCACACCAGCATCTGTTCAATGACGCAGCCATCCCTCCGTAAATCTTTTTAGAAACATCAATTCTAATTCACCACAGTTGAATTGAAAAGGTTGCAAAAAATACGTTTATTATATCAAAACCATAAACTTTACGTGTTTTTTTGACTCTTTGCGCACCCCACACTGTTCATTGACGCAGGCATCTACGTAAAACTTAGAAACAGCAGATTCATATTCAACCACAAGGTGAATTGAAAGGTGCAAAAAACTACCGTTTTATTATATCAAAACGTAACAGTTTACGTGTTTTTTTGACTTTTGCCGCACCTAGCACTGTTGCTATTAGACGCAGCATCTACGTAAATCTTAAAACAGCAATTCAAATTTCACCACAGGTGAATTGAAAGGTGCAAAAAATACCGTTTATTATATCAAAACCTAACAGTTACTTGTTTTTTTGACTTTTGCGCGACCCAGCACTGTTCATTGACGCAGCATCTACGTAAAATCTAAAAAACAGCAATTCTTACTTCACCACAGTATGAATTTGAAAGTGGCTAAAATAACCGTATTTAATATCAAACATGACCAATTACTGTTTTTTTGACCTTTTGCGCACCCAGCACTGTTTATTGACGCAGCATCTACGTAATCATAGAGAACTGCAATTCTATATTCACCACAGTGAATTGAAAGGAGGCAAAATAACAGTTTTATTATATCTAAAACAAAACAGTTTACGTGTTTTTTTTTGACTTTTGCGCACCCAGCAACTGTTCATTGACGCAGCAGTCTAACGTTAAATATTAAAACAGCAATTCTATATCACCACAGGTGAAATTGAAAGGTGCAAAAAATCTCGAGTTTAATATATCAAACCTAACAGTTACGGTTTTTCTGACTTTTGGCGCAACCCAGCAATGTTCATTGATCAGCATCTACTTAAATCTTAAAACAGCAATTCTATGTATTCCACCACAGGTGAATTGGGAAAGGTGCAAAAAATACCGTTATTATATCCAAAACATTAACAGTTACGTGTTTTTTGACTTTTGCGCACTCCAGCACTGTTTTCCCATTAACGCACAGCATCTCTACGTAAATCATTAAACAGCAATTCTATATTCACCACAGGTGAATTGAAAAGGTTCAAAAAATACCGTTTATTATATTCAAAACATAACAGTTACATGTTTTTTGACTTTTGCGCGCCCAGCACGTGTTCATTGACGCAGCATCTACGTAATCTTAAAACAGCAATCTATAATCACCACATGTGAATTGAAAGGTGCCAAAAAAGACAGTTTATTTTATCAAAACATAACATTACTGTTTTTTGACATTTGTGCGCATCCAGCACTGTTCATTGACCAAGCATCTACTAAATCTACAAACAGCAATTCTATATTCACCACAGGTGAATTGAAAGGTGTCAAAAAAATACCGTTTTTATATCAAACCATAACAGTACGTGTTTTTTGACTTTTGCCTCCCAGCACTGTTTTTGACTGCAGCATCTAAACGTAAAGTCTTAGAAACAGCAATCCTATATTAACCCAGTGTGAATTGAAAGGTGCAAAAAAAACCCTTTTTATATCAAAAACATAACATTTACGTGTTTTTTTTGACTTTTGCGCACCCACACTGTTCATTGATGCAGCAATCTACTAAAATCTTAAAAACAGCAAATCTATATTCACCACAGTTAATTGAAAGGTGCAAAAAAAATATTTATATCGTTTATTGTAATCAAAACATAACGTTTACTGTTTTTGACTTTTGCGCAACCAGCCACATGTTTCATTGACGCAGCATCTCTACTTTAATCGTTTATAAACACAAATTTACATATTCACCACAGTGAAATTTGAAAGGGAAAAAATACCGTTTTAATTATATCCAAAACATAACAGTTAACGTGTTTTATGTGACTTTGCGCGACCCATCACTGTTCAATAACGCAGCATCTACGTAAAATCTTAAAACATCAATTCTATATCTTCACCACAGGTGAATTGAAAGGTGGCAAAAAAACACGTTTTATTATTCAAAATACATAACAGTTTTTACTGTTTTTTTGAACTTTTGACGTCACTCCAGCACTGTATCATTGACGCAGCATCTACGTAATCTTAAAAACAGCAATTTCTATATTATCACCACAAAGTTGAATTGAAAGGTGGCAAAAAATACCGTTTATATATCAACAACATAACAGTTTACGGTGTTTTTTTTGACTTTTGCGCACCCATCACGTTCATTGACGCGGCATCTACGTAAATTCTTAAAACAGCAATTCTATATTCACTCACAGGTTGAATTGAAAGGTGCAAAAAATACGTTTATGATATCAAAAACATAACATTTTAACCTGTTTTTTTGACTTTTGCGCACCCAGCAACTGTTCAATTGACGCAGCATCTTCGTAAATCTAACAACAGCAAATTCTAATATTCACCAAGTGAAGTTGAAAAAGGTGCAAAAAATACCGTTTAATATATCAAACAAAACAAGTTACGTGTTTTTTTGACTTTTGCGCACCCAGCACTGTTGTATTGACGCAGCATCACGTAAATCTTAAAACAGCAATTCTATATATCACCACAGAGAAGTTTGAAGAGTTGCAAAAAAATTCAGTTTTATTATATTCAAAACATAACATTACGTGTTTTTTGTGATTTGTTGCGCCACCCAGCACTGTTCATTGACGCGCACTTCTCACGTAAATCTAAAAACCAGCAATTCTAATATTCACCCACAGTTGAATGAAAATGTTCAAAAAATATCGTTAATTATATCAAAAGACAATAACTAGTTTACTGTTTTTTGACTTTTGCGCACACCAGCAACTGTTCATTGACGCAGCATCTACTTAAATCCTTTAAAACAGCAATTCTATTATTCACCACAGGTGAATTGAAGAGGGCAAAAAAATACACGGTTATTAATCAAAACATCAACAGTTACGTGTTTTTTGACTTTTTGCGCACCCAGCACTGGTTCATTGACGCAAGCGATCTATCTACGTAAAACTTAAAACAAGCAATTCTATATTCCACCACAGTGTGAAATTGAAAGGTCAAAAAATATCGTTTATTATATCAATCAAAACATTATAACAGTTTACTGTTTTTTGACTTTTGCGCACCCATCACTGTGTTTCATTTGACGCAGGCATCTACGTAAATTCTTAAAACAGCAATTCTATATTCAGCCACAGGTGAATTGGAAGTGTGCAAAGAAGATACCGTTTATTATATCAAAAATGAACAATTACGTGTATTTTTGACTTTTGCGCATCCAGGCACTGTTTTATTGACGCTGCGATCCAACGTAAATCTTAAAACAGCAATTTTCTAATATTCACCACAGGTGAATTGAAAGGTGCAAAAAATACAGTTTTATTATATCAAAACATTACAGTTAACGTGTTTTTTGACTTTTTGCGCACCCAGCACTGTTGTCCATTGACGCGAGCATCTACGTAAATCTGTAAAACAGCAATTCTATATTCACCACATGTGAATTGAAAGGTGCCAAAAAATATCGATTTTTATATCAAAACATACAATTACGTGTTTTTTTTTGACTTTTTGCGCATCCAGCACTGTTTATTGACGCTGCGCCTCTTACTAAATCTTAAAACAAGCATTCTATATTCAATTCAACCACATTGAATTGAAAAGGTGCAAAAAATACAGTTTTATAATATCAAAAAAAAAAACATAACAATTTACGTGTTTTTTGACGTTTTTGCGCACCCAGCACTGTTTATTGGACGCAGCAATCTCTCGTCAATCTTAAAAACAGCAATTCTATATTCACCACAGGTGAATTGGAAAGTGCAAAAAATACAGTTTTATTATATCAAAACAGTAAGACTTACATGTTTTGTTTTGAATTTTTGCGCACCCAGCACTGTTTCGATTTGATCGCAAGCATCTACTTAAATCCTAAAACATCAATTCTAAATTTCTACTCACAGTGAATAGAAAGGTTCAAAAATATCGTATATTATATCAAAACATAACAGTTACGTGTTTTTTTGACTGTTTGCGCACCCAGCACTGTGCATTTACACAGTCATCTACGTAAATCTTAAAACAGCAATCTATATTACACCACTGGTGAATTGAAAAGGTGCAAAAAATACCGTTTATATATCAAAACATAACATTACGTGTTTTTTTTTTGTGACTTTGCGCACCCAGACACTGTTTCATTGACGCATCTTCTACGTAAATCTTAAAACTGCTAGGCAATTCTATACTTCACCACAGGTGAATGAAATTTGCAAAAAATATCGTTTATTTATAATCAAAACCTAACAGGTTTAACGTGTTTTTTGACTTTTGCGTCACCCCGCACTGTTCATTGCGGCAGCACTACGTTAAATCTTAAAACAGCACAAATTCCTAAATTCACCACAGGTGAATTGAAAGGTGCAAAAAAATACCGTTTATTATAATCAAAACATAACAGTTACGTGTTTTTTTTGGACTTTTTGCGCACCCAGCACTGTTCATTAACGCAAGCATCTACGTAAATCTAAAACATCAAATTCTATATTCCACACCACAGTGAATTGGAAAGGTGCAAAAAATACCGTTTTATTAATATCAAAACAGTAACAGTTACGTGTTTTTTTGACTTTTTTGCGCACCCTAGCACTGTTCATTGAGGCAGCAATCACGTAAATCTTTAAAACAGCAATTCTATATTCACCACAGGTGAATGAAAAGGTGCAAAAAATACAGTATATTTATATCAAAACATAACAGTTACCTGTTTTTTAGAACTTGCGCACCAGCACTGTCAATGACCAGCATCTACGTAAAATCTTAAAACAGTCAATTCTATATTCACCACAGTGAATTGAAAGGTGCAAAAAATACAGTTTTATTATATCAACACAAAAAACAATTACTGTTTTTTGACTTTTGCTCACCCCAGCACTGTTCATTGATGCAAGCATCTACGTAAATCTTAAAAACAGCAATTTCCTATATTCACCACAGGTGAAATGAAAGGTCAAAAAAATCCCGATTTATTATATCAAAACATAAACAGTTACGTGTTTTTTGACTTTTTCCACCCACAATGTTCCATTGACGCAGCTTCTACGTAAATCCTTAAAAAAGCAATTCTATAATTCACGCACAGGGATGAATTGAAAGATGAAAAAAAATAACAGTTTATTATATCCAAAACATAAACATTACGTGTTTTTTTACTTTGCGCACCCAGCAGCTGATTCATTGACGCAGCATCTACGTAAATCTTAAAACAGCAATTCTATACTTTTCACCACAGGTGGAATTGAAAGGTCAATAAAATACCGTTTAGTTATATCAAAACATAAAAGTTACTTCTTTTTTGACTTTTTGCGCACCCACACTGTTTTCTTGACGCAGCATCTACGTTAAATCTTAAAACAGCAATTCTATATTCCCACAGGAGAATTGAAATGGTGCAAAAAATACAGATTATTATATCAAAATTTAACAGTTACTTGTTGTTGACTTTTGCCGCACCTCAGGCACTGTTCAATTGTGACTGCAGCATCGTACTTAGGATCTAAAAGCAGCAATTCTATATTCACCTAGGTGAAATTGAAAGGTGCAAAAAATACCGTTTTTTATCATATCAAAACAAAACATTACTGTTTTTTGACCTGTTTGCGCACCCAGCCACTGTTCATTGACCAGCATCTACGTAATCTTTAAAACAGCAAATTCTATATTCACACAGAGTGAATTTGAAAAGGTGCAAAAAATACTATATTATATCAAAACATAACAGTTAACTTTTTTTTTGTACTTTTTTGCCACCCGAGCAAGTTCAATTGGACGCAGCATCTACGTAAATCTTAAACAGCAATTCTATATTCACCACGGTTGAATTAGAATAGGTGCAAAAAATACAGTATATTATATTCAAAACATAACAATTACGTGTTTTTGAATTTTGCGCACCCAGCACTGTTCATTGACCGCAGCATTACGTAAATCTTAAAAACAGTAATTGCTATAATCACCACAGTGAATTGAAAGGTGCAAAAAATATACCGTTTATTATATCAAAAACATAACAGTTACGTGTTTTTTGACTTTTGCGCACCCACATTGTTCATTGACGCAGCATCTACGTAAATCTTAAAACAGCAATTCTATATCACCAACAGGTAATTGAAAGTGAAAAAATACCGTTTATTTATATCAAAACATAAACAGTTACGTGTTTTTTGTTGTCTTTTGCCACCCGCACTGTTCATTGACCAGCATCTACGTAAATTCTTAGAAACAGCAATTCTAAATTCACCAAGGTGATTGAAAGGTCAAAAAATACAGTATTATTATATCAAAACAAAACAATTCCGTGTTTTTTTTTTACTTTACGGCACCCAGCAACTGTTTCATTGACGCAGCATCTACTAAATCTTAAAACATCAATTCTATAATTCCACCACCAGGTGGGAGAATTTGAAAAGGTGCAAAAAATAACCGTTTTATTATACAAAACATAACAGTTAACGTTTATTTTGACTTTGCGCCAACCCAGCACGTTCATTGACGCAGCATTACTACATCTTAAAACAGCAATTCTATAGTCACCAAGGTGAATTGAAAGGTGCAAAAATACAGTTTTATTATATAAACATAACAGTTACGTGTTTTTTTGACTTTTGCGCACCCAGCAACTGTAGTAGTGACCGCAGCATCCTACGTAATCTTGAACAGCAATTCTATATTCACCAAAGGTGAATTGAAATGTGCAAAAAAATACCTTTATTATATAAACATAACAGTTAACGTGTTTTTTGACTTTTGCGCTTGCGCACCATCACAGGTTTCCATTGACGCAGCGATCTACGTAAATCTTAAAAACAGCAATTTCTTATTATTCACCACAGTTAATTGATAGGTGCTAAAAATATCGTTTTATATAATCAAAAACATAACAGTTACTGTTTTTTTTGACTTTTGCGCACCCAGCACAGTTCATTGACGCAGCAAACTACGTAAATCTTAAAACAGCAATTCCAATATTCACCACAGGTTGAAATTGAAAGGTGCAAAAAATACCCGTTTATATATCAAAACATAACAGTTAACCGTGTTTTTTGACTTTTGCCGCAACCTACACTGTTAATTAACGCAGCATCTACCGTAAATCTTTAAAACAGCAAAATTCTATATTCATCCACAGGGTGAATTGTAAAAGGTGCAAAAAATATACCGTTTTTATTATAGTCAAAACATAACACTTCACTGTTTTTTTTGACTTTTTTTTATTTTTTTTTTGCGCACCCCAGCACTGTTTCATTGACGCAGCATCTACGTAAATCTAAAACACAGCAATTCTATATTCCCACAGTTGAATTGAAAGGTGGCAACAAAAATACCGTTTATTTATCAAAACAAACAGTTTTACGTGTTTTTGACTTTTGCGCACACCAAGCAACTTGTTCATTGACGCAGCGATCATCTTAAATCTTAAAAAACAGCAATTTCTATATACACCACAGTTTGAATTGAAAGGGTGCAAAAATACCGTTTGATTTATATCAAAACCAAAACATTAACGTGTTTTTTTTTTTTTTTTTGACTTTTGCGCACCCCAGCACTGTTCTTGACCGCAGCATCTTCGGTAGAATCTTCAACAGCAATTCTATATATCACCACAGTTGATTGAAAGGTGGCAAAAAATAACGTTGTTATTAAATCAAACATATACAATTACGTGTTTTTTGACTTTTGCGCCCCAGCACTGTTTGTATTTGAACGCAGCATCTTACGTTAAAATTAGAAAACAGGCAATTCTATATTCACCACAGGTGAATTGAAAGTGCAAAAAATACTGTTTATTATAATCAAAACATAACAGTTTACGTGTTTTTTTTTGACTTTTTGGCGCAACCAGCACTGTTGTCATTGACGCAAGCAATCTAAGTAAAATCTTAAAACAGCAATTCGTATAATCACCACAGGTGAATTGAAATGTGCAAAAAAAACCGATTATAAAATATCAAAACATAACAGTTACGTTGTTTTTTTACTTTTGGCCGCACCCACACTGTTTCATTGACGCAGCATCCTACTAAAATCTAAAACAGCAATTCTAACTATTCACCACAGGAGAATTGAAGGTTGCAAAAAAATAACCGTTTATTTATCAAAACATAACAGTTTTACGTGTTTTTTGACTTTTGCGCACCCAGCAACTGATTCATTGACGCAGCATCTATCTAACTAAATCTTAAAACAGCAATTCTGATATTCCACCACAGGTGAATTGCAAGTTGCAACAAAAAATAGTCGTTATTATATCAAAACATAACAGTTACGTGATGTTTGACTATGCTCACCAGCGACGTGATTCATTGACGCAGCAATCTACGTAAACTTAAAACAGCAATTCATATTCACCACATGTGAATTGATAGTTGCAAAAAAATACCGTTTTATTAATCAGAACATAACAATACGTGTTTTTTGACATTTTGCGCATCCAGCACTGTTTATTATTGACGCTGCACTACGTAAATCTAAAACAGCAATACTATATTCACCACAGGTTGAATTGAAAGGTGCCAAAAAATACAGTTTTATTATATCAAAACAAGCACAGTTACTGTGTTTTGTCTTTTGGCACCACACCACTCTGTTCATTGACTGCAGCATCCACCGTAAATCTTAAAACAGCAATTCTATATTCCACCACAGGGAATTGAAAGGTTCAAAAAATATCGTATATTATATCAGAAACAGTAACAGTTTACGTGTATTTTTGACTTTTTTGCGCAACCCAGCACTGTTTCATTGACGCGCATCTACTAAATCTTAGAAACAGCCATTATCATATTCACGCACAGGTGAAATGAAAAGGTGCAAAAAATACTGTTTAGTATAACATACCTAACAATAACTTGTTTTTTGATCTTTTGCGCACCCAGCACTGTTTATTGACGCAGCATCTACGTAAAATCTTAAACAGCAATTCTATATTCACCACAAGTGAAAGTGAAAAGGTGCAAAATATACAGTTTATTTATATCAAAACAGAACATTACGTGTTTTGTTGACTTTTGCGCACCCATCACTGTTCATTGACGCAAGCATCTTCCTACGTAAATCTTAAAACAGCAATTGCTATAGTTCACCACAGGTGAATTGAAAGGTTCAAAAAATACCGTTTATTATAAGAAAACATAAATTACGTGTTTTTTTGACTTTGCGCACCCAGCACTGTGTCATTGACGCAGCATCTACGTAAATCTTAAAACAGCAATTCTAGATTCACCACAGGTGAATTAAAAGGTGCAAAAAATAAACGTTTATTATTATTCAAAAACATACAGTTACGTGTTTTTTTTGACTTTTGCGCACTCCAGCACTGCACGGTTCCATTGACCAGCCATCTACGTAAATCTTAAAAACAGCAATTCTATATCACCACAGTGTTAATTGAAAAAGGTCAAATAATACCGTTTAGTTATATACAAAAAATAACAAATTACGTGTTTTTTTGAACTTTTGCGCCATCCAGCACTGTTTATTTGACAGCTGCCTCAAACGTAATCTTAAAACAAGAATATCCTATATTCCACCACAGGGAATTGAAAGGTGGCAAAAAATACAGTTTAAATTTATATCAAAAGCATAAGCAGATACGTGTTTTTTTTGACTTTTGCGCACCCAGCACTTGTTCATTGACGCAGCATCTTCTACGTAAAATCTTAAACATGCAATTCTATAGTCCACACCACAGGTGAATTGAAAAGGTGCAAAAAATATAGTTTATTATAGTCAAAACATAACTGGTTACGTGTTTTTTTTGGACTTTTGGCGCACCCAGCAACTGTTTCATTGACGCAGCATCTACTTAAATCTTAAAACAGCAATTCTATATTCAACCACGAGGTAAGTGAAAGGTGCAAAAAATTACTGTTTAGTATATCAAACATACAATTACGTTTTTTATTGACTTTTTTGGCGCACCCAGCCACGTTTTATTTACGCAGCATCTACGTAAATCTTAAAACAGCAATTCAATATCACCACATAGGTTGAATTGAAAGGTGCAAAAAAAATAAAGGTTTTTATTATATCAAAACATAACAGTTACGTGTTGTTTTTGAAGTTTGCGCGACCCAGCACTGTTTTCAATTGACGCAGCATCTAAACGTAAATCTTAAAACAGCAATGCATAATATTCACCACAGGTGAATTGAAAAGGGGTCTAAAAAATCGTTTTATTATATCAAAACATAACAGATACGTGTTTTTTGACTTTAATGCCGCACCCAGCACTGTTCATTTACACGCATCTACGTAAATCTTAAAACAAGCAATTCTATATTCACCAACAGTTGATTGAAAGGTTGCAGAAAAATACCGTTTATTTATATCAAAACATAACATTACGCGTTTTTAGACTTTTGCTGCACCCCAGCACGTGGTTTCATTGAACGCAGCATTCCTACGTAAATCTGAAAACTGCAATTCTATATTCCACCACAGTTTGAATGTGAAATTTGCAAAAAAAATCGTTTCATTATATCAAACATAACATTACTGTTATTTGACTTTTTGGCACCCAGCACTGTTCATTGATGCAGCATCCTACTAAATCTTAAAACACAAATTCTATATTCACCACAGGTGAAAATTGAAAGGGCAAAAAATACCGTTTATTATATCAAAACATTAACAGATACGTGTTTTTTGACTTTTTGCGCACCCAAGCACTGATCATTAAACTGCAGCATCTACGTAAATCTTAAAAACAGCAATCTATATACACCACAGTGAAATTGAAAGTGGCAAAAAATACAAGTTTCATATATCAAAAACATAACAGTTACATGTTTTTGACATTTTGCGCACCCAGCAATGTTCATTACGCCAGCTTCTACGTAACATCTTAAAACAGCAATTCTATAATACACCACAGGTGAATATGAAAGGTGCAAAAAATATACCGTTTATTATATCAAACAAACAGTTACGGTTTTTTTACTTTTGAGCACCCAGCACGTCATTGACTCAGCATCTAACGTAAACTAAAACAGCAAATCTATATTCACCACATGTGAATTGAAAGGTGCAAAAAAAACCTTTTATTATATCAAAACATAACATATACGGATTTTTTGAATTTTGCGCACCAGCACTGTTCATTGACGCAGCATCTACGTAACTCTTAAACAGCAATTCTATATTCACCACAGGTGAATTGAAAGGTGCAAAAAATACCGTTTATTATATCAAAACATAACAGTTACGTGTTTTTTGACTTTTGCGCATCCAGCACTGTTCATTGACGCAGCATCTACGTAAATCTTAAAACAGCAATTCTATATTCACCACAGGTGAATTGAAAGGTGCAAAAATAACGTTTATTATATCAAACATAACAGTTACGTGTTTTTTGACTTTTGCGCAACCAGCCTGTCATTGACGCAGCATCTACGTAAATCTTAAAAAGCAATTCTA
>JAODAL010063957.1:0-18968 GCA_025379985.1 Phyllomedusa bahiana
ATAACCTGAAAATTTACAAATTTCATAATTAGACCACAGAATGGTCAGACAACAGCTCAGGTCACCATCACAGAAGTAAAAAAAAACACTGGTATCCAGGGACTCACAGGAGATGTCTTCTCTGATGGGAGTAATTCTCTTCTCTGATAAGAAGTGTTCTCTTTCCCTTTTCATCTCTACTTGCCTCAGACCACCATTACGTCTTCTCCCAGCCACAACTCGTCCCTGCAAAATTGACCACACATCTTAGACTTCTCACTGTTCCAGAACTTCCCTACCAATTTCTACATCTGTACAAACTCCGCATCCATAGTACCCAAAATGGTAATAATGACCATATAAGAGTATGCCAAGATGGCTATGGTGCTCCCATTTGTGCACCCAGCTTTAGTCTTGTCATGTGTCCCCATATAGTAGGTAAGAACACTACCAAAATACACAATAGAAAACAAAAAAAGGAGAGAAAGATACAAGCTCTCCCGTGTGTATTATTGTAAATAGCAGTAAATAGTATATACAATGATATTGTACTCACCTTTTTGATATGTGCTCATGTAGAGGCACCACTCTCCTTAGCACGTTATACCAGATCACTGATGTATAGATAACAAATCCCTTCGGCGTCTGCAACTACTCATGGTTCACTTGCACACATTCCTCCAGTGCAAGGCTTTGGTACTAGGCAGATGAGGAATAGTTTCCTCTTTGTTTCCATTTGACACTAAATCAAAAAGCCCTTCTTCCAATATTGAAAAATAAAAAAGTACTTATCCCCATAGTATTCTAAAGTGTCATCTATTGTGAAGGCAGTGTTTTTTTATTTAATGCCAAATCGAAACCCCCAAGAAACTATTCCTCAACTACATAACACCCCCAAAATAGGTAGGCAGAAAGGTGGAGCCTTTTTATGTAGGAATAACCCAATTAGGCAAGTAGAAACATAGGTCCCCCATTAAGAAGGTGGGTAGGTATATAGGCCTCCCATTACCTAGGTACTGTAGGTAACAATATTGTCCCACCATTAAGTAGGTAGTTAGTAGTATTGACCCCCCTTAAATAGTTATATTGCCCCTCCATTAGGTAGGTATATAGGCCCACTGTAGGTGGGTATAGCGGACTGCTCATTAAGTAAGTAGGTAGTAATATTTTCCACCATTAACTAGGTAGGTATATAGAATCCCGATTATCTAGATATATAGACCCCCAGAAGGCAGGTAGGTATATACTCCCTTTGTAGGCTGGTATACAGCCCCCTACAGTCAGGTAAGTACATATGAAACCTATAGGTAGATAGGTAGGTATAAACCTGTATATGGATTGGTATATGTGCCCCACTTGGTATATTTTCCCTCTGTAGGGAAATAGGTAGGTATACAGCCCCCTGTAGATGGTAGATATATATTCCACCTGTAAGTAGATATACAGCCCTCAATAGGTAGGTATCTATGCCAACTGTAGGCAGATATGTAGGTATAGAACCCCCTCTAGATGGTAGATATTTACCACCTGTAGGTTGGTATAGAGCTCCCTGCAGGTAGGTATACAGCCAGGAGTTAGTGTAGGGCATGAGCATTCTGATGTTATCATGCCACCTACGCCAGGACACCAGCATCTCCTTGGTCAGAAGCCTAAGTTCAAAGCTTTTAGCCTAAGAGAGACAGAAGCGCAAGAGTTTTGATAACATTGCTATATCATGCCTCCTGCACATTTTACGCCTGTAAGTCATAGGCTTGCCTCTTGTTCACAGAAGTAGTCAGTCAGCGGGGTAGCTATCAGCTCCATTTTCCACCATAGTTTTCAACTGTATGCACAATCCGGACATGTCACAGAGAACATGTGTCTTCCGTGGTGAACCACAATCCCATGTTCTCCACTTGCTATGCCTTTGTATGGCAACACAACGTTAAACTTCTACTTCTAGTTTCCGCAGTTTTATTTCTTCACATGAAACGCGGCAGAGGTCACACAAAGATAAACTTAAATTTCTTAAAGTCTCTACCCATTTTTTTTTACTAAACTAAAGGGTCCGCTGATTTGACAGACAAACTACATGACTTTCAGACATGATCAATTACTCCTCCTCTCATCCACACCATTTCCAATTAAAATATAAACGTGTGAAAACTTTTTGAGGCCCGCCTTATATGATTTGACATATTAATAAACTGTTATGAAACATAGTCATTCAATATAGTATTTCAGAACTACATTTACTACAACACTATGAGTAAGAATTAATGCAATGTTTGCTATACTGGTTACCATTATATGTAACTTTGAATCTTTCATGACCAGTAAGTATGCTGCAGTTAGAACTTTAACCTTCATACTCCTGATTTAAATTGTGAATCAGTAAAGAATTTAGAGTACTGTTATGTTAAAATTCTGTCAAAAGTTATATGTTTGCTGACTATACCAGAAACTATATTATAATGCTGACTAAATCAGTTTCCATCTAATCATATATAACGATCTCTATTTTAAATAATTCAGCAAGAGAAATGTATTTTATAGGAATGGAAATGTTACTTTTTAAAGCTCAAAGGTAGAAATAAGGAACCTCCTAGTCTAAGTAAAATAAATAGGAATGTATAGCAAAAATCACACTCATCTTGGCTATTCTTAAAAGTTAAATTTTGTGGTAATGTATGAAAAAAATAAAGAAATTAATTAATTTAGTTTGAAATCTTAAGTGATATTTTCCATATCGTAAATGTGCAGCATTTGTGCTCAGAGACAATATGGCATGGATTTAGGAACGGAGCCGGATGACAACTACAATAATTGCAGTGACTGGGCCAATGGCCTCTATAGTAGCCATTAATGCCTTATATGCCTCAGCCAACAGCAATTGTGACATTTGGGGGGGATAGGCAATCCCAGGTTACCAAAAGATTTTTTAATGGCTCCAGAACCTTAATGAAGGTGCCCAAATCAGCATACTTAAAACTTTTATTACAATGTGTAAGTGATCACTTTTTGCCCCAGTGTGACTGAATAAAACAGAAAAATAAGGTAATCTTTCCTATTAATCATTAAAAAATTGAAAAAATAGGAATTATTGTGTCTGGAAATGTCTGACCTTAACTAAAATATCATATTTTTGTCTCAGATAGTAAATGCGGTAAAATAAAAAGATAAATAATTTAAGTTTCAAATGGTCTTAATCCTCCAAAAGGTGAATTAATGAAACTACAGCCTTCCATACAAAATATCATTCCCACTTGTTCTGTTAACCAAAAAATTAGTAGTCTAAGGAAGCAATTATTTTATTTTTTTTAAAGTGGTACTAGGAGGATATAAGAGGTTATTTACAACTTTGCAGCCAATTCTTGAATTGTTTAATAAAGAATAAACTAAGAATGAGGAAATTGTGGCTCCATTAACCCCTCTTGACAGACGTTCATAATAATGTAGCTCTAATTTTTTTTTCTCCTCGCCTTCTGAAAGCCATAACTTTTTTATTTCCCCACCTACATAGACGTATGAGGGCTTTATTTTGCAGGACAAGATGTACTTCCTAATGGTTATTCATATCACTATAGCATATACTGGGAAACCGCAAAAAAAAAATTCTAAGTGGGGCGTTCACTCTCCAGTAAAAATGATGTGTTATCTGTATTCTACAGGTTGATACACATCCGCCAGTTCCAAACATGTACAGTTTCCGTTATGTTTTGGTACTGTAAAAAAATTCCAAACATTTTCTATTTTTGAAATTTGTGCTGCACGCCATTTTGGGCCGCCAATAACTTTTTTGTACTAACACTTACGGACTTGAGTTTGTAATACATGCAACTTTTTTGATCAATTTTATTTCAATTTTTTACGAGACATGAAATTGCCAAAAAAAAGGAATTTTGGCGTTTGGAATTTATTTCTTTTACGGTGTTCAGTGCACGGGATAAATTATATTTTAATAGATTGTACTTTTGTTGATGTGGCGATATCAAATATGTAAAACATACTGAAGCTGTGCACATCTAAAATATATTCTGAAAAACGTAAGCATAGGTGCACACTAAAAAGGCAATAGCATATATCTAACAAATATCAGTGGCACACTAAAGACTAAATAAAACCTCAAGGTACATCGGAACATTGAAAATGCATTACTGCTAAGGAAAATATGAAAACCTGGGACTCTTAGTTTACAGTATTTGATCAAAGATTGTATCAAGCTCACCTCCCAAAACGTCAAGGGGATCCCAGAGCAGGTGAGTCCCTACACTAAATAAGCTTCCTCACTAGGCGTCAATCCAGACTGCAATTTCAGGGAAAGGTAGGAACTAGCAAATGGGTCATCCTGCACTGGTTAAAAAGAAGGCAGCTGTGTGCAGCAAGCCAATGAATTACCAATCTCAAATGAACTACAAAACAAAACACAAGCTGTGCACATCTAAAATATATTCTGAAAAACGTAAGCATAGGTGCACACTAAAAAGCAATAGCATATATCTAACAAATATCATGGCACACTAAAGACTAAATAAAACCTCAAGGTACATCGAACATTGAAAATGCATTACTGCTAAGGAAAATAAAGAAAACCTGGGACTCTTAGTTTACAGTATTTGATCAAAGATTGTATCAAGCTCACCTCCCAAAACGTCAAGGGGATCCCAGAGCAGGTGAGTCCCTACACTAAATATGCTTCCTCACTAGGCGTCAATCCAGACTGCAATTTCAGGGAATGGTAGGAACTTCTGAAAGCCATAACTTTTTTATTTCCCCACCTACATAGACGTATGAGGACTTTATTTTGCAGGACAAGATGTACTTCCTAATGGTTATTCATATCACTATAGCATATACTGGGAAACCGCAAAAAAAAAATTCTAAGTGGGGCGTTCACTCTCCAGTAAAAATGATGTGTTATCTGTATTCTACAGGTTGATACACATCCGCCAGTTCCAAACATGTACAGTTTCCGTTATGTTTTGGTACTGTAAAAAAATTCCAAACATTTTCTATTTTTGAAATTTGTGCTGCACGCCATTTTGGGCCGCCAATAACTTTTTTGTACTAACACTTACGGACTTGAGTTTGTAATACATGCAACTTTTTTGATCAATTTTATTTCAATTTTTTACGAGACATGAAATTACCAAAAAAAAGGAATTTTGGCGTTTGGAATTTATTTCTTTTACGGTGTTCAGTGCACGGGATAAATTATATTTTAATAGATTGTACTTTTGTTGATGTGGCGATATCAAATATGTGTAACTTTTTTATTATTTTGTTTTTATTTGTAAAATTGCGAAAGGGGATGATTTGAACTTTTCACACTTTTTTTTTTAACTTTAATTTTGTCCCCCTAGGGGCACTTCACCACTAGGGGGGTGCAATTCTTTCTACATCGTAATGTATAGTATATAAAAAGATGGCGGCTTCCCCACTTCCTGCCTGTTAGCCGCTAACACCCAGCGACTGTGTAGCAGGATCACGCTGCGATCCTGCTACAAAGCCGCTTGCCGGCACTATGACGTACTCATACGTCATATGTTAATTCTGTGTCAGATTCTTCATTGGAAAAAGTCAACTTGTCAACATACCCTTAAAATTACTACAAATTTAGACTGCATAAAATCTGTTTGTAGTCCTAAATCATTAGAGTACACAGGTTTGCGTTAAGATACACTACACTACTGAAGGTGGATTCTCAGGACCAACACAAATGATAGAATATTGCCACACCAGGGAGCGAAATCTAAGCAGCTCCCGGTATTCATCAGAGCCCAGCGCTAGGCGGTGACTTGCTTGTGATGGCAGCTGGGGTGCAGTGTAGTACAGAATCGGCAGACAGAGGTGCAGTCATGGACAGACAAAAGGTCAGGGGAGGGGGCAGGCAACGTGGTCAAGAAACGGTAACTAAGGGTCCAGTACACATATAAATCCAATACTCCCTCCTATACTCTCTCTAACGCGCCAAAAATACACCAATACTTTGGTAGAGGATGTAGGAAGAGTCAGCAAGGTATAGGGTCAGCGCCCGGCAATTAGCCAATTACCGGCATGCTGGCCCTTCTTACAGAGCTGTCATGTGCGCCCCAGGAAGCAGGTACACGTGTGCCGGCATTTGGCAGAGAGGAGATAGGAAAAGGAGTGGGACTAGATGAGTAAGAAGCTGAGGGGAACAGGGTAGAGTGGGCACGACCCCCCCATTAGGACTCTCCCTCTTCCGACAGAACTTACGGAGGTGTATCAGGAGAAAGATTGGCTTCTGGCTCCCAAGAACGGTCTTCAGGCCCGAACTCTTTCCAGTCAATGATTAAGTACTGTTTCCCCCTTACCATCTCCTCAGCCAGAATCTTTTGCACCTCGAAGACCCTATCATTGGCCACAGGAGACGGAGACAGGGACTTTTGGGAGAAGTGATTAAGGACAAGAGGCTTGACTAGGGAGACATGGATGGGGTTTGGGATGTGCATGGTTGGCGGCAGGCGAGGCTTGAAGGAGACCAGATTGAGGCGTTTGATAACCTCAAATGGTCCTAGATATCTTGGATCCAACTTGACACTGGGAATCTTCAACCATACATATTTGGCCGAGAGCCAGACTTTATCTCCTGGGTGAAGATGGAAGGATGTCTTTGTCTCTTGTCCGTCTGGAACTTGGTATGAGAGGAAGCCCGCTAAGTGTCTTGCAATACAGAAGTGATGTCACAATTTTGGGCATCCACCACAGGGATATTGAACGAGGAGGACAGAGAGAGGGGTAGCCTGTTTTGTTGTCCAAAAACAATATAGAAGGGGGAAACACCAGCAGATTTGGACTCCAGAAGGTTATATGAGAACTGTACCAAGGGAAGAAGATCAGCCCAGTTGTTATGATGGGCAGTGACAAAATGCCGCAGGTAGTTCTCAAACACCTGATTTATCTTCGCAACTTACCCATCGTCTGGTGGTGGTGATCAGAATTAAAATCCAGCTGGATTTGAAGATGGTTGCACATAGTAACAAGATAACAAGATACTCAAAATGACCGTCACAAGTATTGAAGGCGGTCTTCCATTAATTACCCTCTCTTATTCAGATTAAATTATAGGCCACCTCAAGTCAAGTGTTGAGAAGATCCTGGCGACGCAAAGACAGTCAAAAAGCTCCAAAATTAGTGGTAGCGGTTATCGGTGTTCACCAGTATTTTGATAAGACCGCGATAATCTATACAAGGACATACAGAGTCATCTTGCTTCTCAACAAAGAAGAAGCCAGCACCAGCAGAAGAAGTAGACTTGATGAAGCCCGTCTGGAGATTTTCTTGTATATAGGCCCACATGGCCTTAGTCTCCTGCATGGATAGTGTGTAGACCCTTCCCTAGGGAGGGATATTACCAGGCAGCAGGCTTATTAGGCACTCATAAAGCCAATGAAGTGGAAGGGTCTCGGCCTGCTTCTCAGAGAAGACATCTGCAAAGTTCTGATAGTGAGAGGGCAGGCGCAGCAGAGGCTTGAAAGGTGTCAGTGGAAAAGTGTAACATAATGGTTGAGGTGCAGTAAGACAACGAGATTGGCAATCAGGGCATGTGACTTCACTCATCTCCCAGTTAAGTACTGAAACATGGTACTAAAGCCATGGAAGACCCAGCAGAAGTTCAGAGGAAGAACGAGGGAGGACTTGGAATGCCAACTTTTCCTTATGTAAGGCCTCAACTTGGAGCGTCAGAGATACTGTCGAAATCAAATGGAATCTTTCAGACATTCCCCACTGACAGAGGAAATAAACATGGGCGTATCCCCAGGAACTAGAGATGGGCGAATTGATTCTAACGAAGTGGACTTCGTTTAGAATTTCAGGAAAACTTCGGTTCTGAACGAAGTCGAAGTTTGGGGTAATTCAGGTGAACGAAGTGTACTTTTCACTGATAAAATGGCTGCGAGCACATGGCGTTGCATGGGGCAAAGAACTCTGGGAGGAAGAAGGGCATAGCCTGCATGGCATGTGCAGAGATGGAGCCAATCAGAGACCGGCGGGATTCTGTGACGTCACCGCACTATATAAGTCCGGGCGCAACGCTGGGAGCTCATACCACTCTCACTGTACTGATCAGGGAAGGTGCTGCCGCCGCTGATTGTTACTGAAGAACTGATTTTTATATAGCGATTTTTGTGGGGTGTCTCAGCTTGTCTCAGAGACTGCTTCTCTTAACGTTCTATTTCTGATTTTTTTGGTATTGGATCTGAAATCCAGTGTGCGTCCACTGCAGCTGCATATACATTTAAAATCTATCTGCTCACAGCACATTGAATATCCAAGGGGGATCTAAGCCAGTTCCTGTTGTATTCATTTAAAGAAACAGCGTTTTTACAATACAAATACCACTTTATTTTTGGCTGCTCAATTCTTTGGCGCAATTTACATCCAGGGGTTAATTAAGCGTTTTTATTCAGCTGTAGTGATTCCAAGAAACCGTCATTTTCACCGCCAAAATATATACATTTTTCCTGTAGCCTAATTCACAAGCAAAGGTTAATTACAATTTTATCTTTTGTTGTGTGGTGTAAAAAACACCGCTTTGTAACACGCTACAAAGCTAGTAGTTTGTGGTGGCTCAATTCTTTGGCGCAATTTACATCCAAGGGTTAACTACGTATTTTTCTGCAGTTGCACTCAGTATATGAAACTTTCTTTTTCACTTCCTCGGTAGAAATTCTGTAGCATAATTCATATCCTAAGGTTAATTAAGCCTTTACATTCAGTAAAATACACAGATTTTTTAAACGGCACATACAAGTCAATTTTTCCTGGCTATTTTTGGAGCGCAATTTATATCCAAGGGTTACCCAAGCTTGTTACTGGGTTCATTTGGAGTCAAATACAGGGTGTACTGTATATTTATCATATACAGATATCTTCATCAAACAGTGTCTGTATATTTTAAAACAAACAGTATGTCAGACAGAGAGGTGGCAGGCTCTGCACCTGTGAGTGGTAGTGGCACAAACATTCCTGGAACAGGCCCAGGTCGCAGCACAGCAAGGGGACGTCGCAGCAGGGGTCATTCGGTGATGCCAGAACTGCCGCTGTCATCTAGCGGCCGTGTGTTGTTCAGCAACCCAAGAGTTCTTGATTGGTTGACTAGGTCTTTCACTTCCTCCCAGATGACATCTGACAACTCGCCGACCCCACTTGGGAGCCGGGTGAGGCAAGGGCTTCATCATCGTCAGGAGAAGAGGGCGTCAGCTTGCGCGTCAGTCAGCGGCGCAGCCAGCAAGTGGGTCGTGTGGCCGTGAGTCAGCAGGATAGCAGCAGTGTGAGGTCGGGAGCCAAGCGGCCACGGGGTAAAAAACCCGCTTCGCAGGTCCAAGAAAGTAGCGGCACAGGGGCTCAGCGAGGCAGCGGTGGCAGTAGTCACTCAGTGCAGAGCGTTGGCGGTAAAATCCAATACTCGGCGGTGTGGCAGTTCTTTGCTAAGACACCGGAGGAGCCGAATATGGGTATATGTAGAATCTGTAAGCAGAAAGTGAAGCGTGGCCAGGGAGCTAACGTTGGCACCACGGCCCTGCGTCAACACATGCAGCATCACCATCCGGTGGCCTGGGAGAAACGTGGCTCAGATGTGGTGGTCCATCCTGCCGCCGCAGCAGCAGCAGCAGCGCCCAGCCAGTCAAGGTCCACCACCTCTGCGGACGGGAGATGTTTCTCTTTGACATCATCTCCCGGTCCAGATGCTCCTGCTCCTCGCTACTCATGGCGCCAGCAGTCGTTCAGCGAGGCGATTGCAAAGAGACAACAGTATGCGTCCAACCATCCTAAGGTGCAGAAGCTGACCGTACTCCTGTCCAAGTTGTTGGTGCTGCAGTCCCTCCCTTTCCAAATGGTGGACTCTGCACCGTTCAGCGAACTAATGGCTTGTGCCGAGCCGAGATGGAGAGTTCCAAGCCGTAATTTCTTTTCCAAAAAGGCAGTACCAGCACTTCATAAATATGTAGAACAGAAGGTGGGCCAGTCCTTGAGCTTATCGGTTTGTTCCAAGGTGCACGGCAGCGCGGACGTCTGGAGCTGTAACTACGGTCAGGGCCAGTACATGTCCTTTATGGCCCACTGGGTGAATGTGCTTCCAGCCCAGGCACACCAACAACTTGGACAGGAGACGCCGCTTTCTCCTCCACGTTGTCAAACTGCGGCTCCTTAGCCAATGTCCGCTTCCTCCTCCTCCACCACGACCACCATCTCAGCCTCCACAAGTACTGCTCCATCATACCACATGTGTAAGGCACAGCGGTGTCATGCAGTTCTACACCTGGCTTGCCTCGGCGAACGAATTCACACAGGGGAGGAACTGCTCCGCGTCATGCAGCAAGAAATCGATGTGTGGCTTTCTCCGCGCCAACTGCAAATCGGAACCATGGTGACGGACAATGGGAGGAACATGGTGTCCGCGCTGCACCGAGGAGGGATGTTCCATGCGCCCTGCATGGTGCACGTGTTCAATCTGGTTGTGAAAAGGTTCCTGAAGTCTTCCACCGATCTTCAGAAGATTCTGAAAATGGCCAAGAAACTGTGCATGCACTTCATCCATTCCTACAAAGCCAGGAACACCCTCCTTGAGTTGCAGCGGCAGAACGGCCTCCCCCAACACACTCTGATATGCGATGTTTCCACCCGTTGGAATTCCAGCCTTCACATGTTGGACCGACTGTATGAAAAGAGAAAGGCCATTAACGATTTTTTGATGATCCAGGCGGACAGGAGTACTCCCCCTGTGTAACTTTGATGTCAGCCAGTGGCAGCTCATGCGTGACACCTGCCGTTTGTTGAGCCATTCGAGGAGGCCACATTATTTGTAAGTCGCCAGGACTACGGGATGAATAACGTCATTCCACTGCTTCAGGTCCTGGAACAGATGCTGAAAAATCTGTCTGGGCAGGGGACTGGAGACGTGGCGACTACATCTCGTGGCCACATGAGTCCGGTGGGGACTGAAGTGGAGGATGAGGAGGAGGAGGACATTGGAGCAGAAGCATTGTATGGTGAAATGAGTGAATTTTCTAGCCAGGTGACAAGAGAGGAGGAGCAGGAGCAGCTGGAGGAGGTTGATGGAGATGAGGAAGATGAGGAAGATGACCCGCAAGCACCGTGGCAGTATACAGTGGAGATGGAGGCAGGGAGCCCCTCGGAGTCACTTGTGCAGATGGCCTGCAGCATGCTGATTTACCTGGCTAGTGACAGCCGAATAGTCAGCATCCGACAGAGGGATGACTTCTGGCTCTCCACCCTATTGGACCCTCGCTACCGGTCCAAAATGGGAGCCTTTTTCCCAGCTATTGAGAGGGAGGACAAACTCAATTACTATAGGGACATCCTCCGGAGTTAGTTGGCCGCTACCTCTGTGCGGCAACGTCCCTCCTCTGCCAGGTCTGACCGGGGGGTTCTTCAGCGCTCACGTACTACTGCAACTGCTGCCGGGGGAAGGTCGGGGGCTTGAAGCAGTACCAGCTCCATCAGCAGCAACCTAAGTCTGGAGTCACTGATGAGCAGCTTCCTTCACCCGCCTAGTGAGGAGGGCAGTCGCCAGCAGAAGCAGCAGCAGACCCTGGAGCAGACCCTGAATCAACAGGTCATGGCCTACATGAACAGCACTCTACCAGCCCAGTTAGAAAATCCGCTGAACTACTGGGCAGACAAACTGGATGAGTGGACGCAACTTGCCGAGTTTGCAGTGGAGAAGCTGTCCTGCCCGGCCAGAAGTGTGGCATCAGAGCGGGTGTTCAGTGCGGCGGGGGCCATCGTTACCCCAAGGAGAACCCGCTTGTCCACGGGAAATGTGGAACGACTGACCTTTGTCAAGATGAATCAGGCGTGGATCTGCCAGGATTTCCACACACCAATGTCTTAGGCGTCAGACTAGATCAGCCATGACGCCTCACCCAAACTGTGAGAAATGTGTCTGGGTGCAAACTACCTGCCTCAGCCACTATTCTGATGCCGCCACCCGCCTGATGCCACACATCTGCTCACAGTTACTCCATCTGCCACCAACCATCTTTACCAGGGACTGGTATTGCTACCCACCTCCACAATCTGTCATTGTGCCACTGTCTGAACTCATGCTGCTGCTGTGGCTGCTGCCGTGACCTCCACACTGTGTCATTGTGCCACTCTCTGACCTCATGCTGTTGCTCCTGCCGCCGTCACCTCCACTCTCTGTCATTGTGCCACTCTGTGGCCTACTCCAGTTTTTGCCACCTCCAGAATGTGATTGTGACACTTTCTGACCTCATGCTGCTGCTGTGGCTGCTGCCGTGACCTAGACACTGTGTCATTGTGCCACTCTGTGGCCTATTCCTGTTTTTGCCACCTCCAGAATGTCATTGTGCCACTGTCTGACCTCATGCTGCTGCTGTGGCTGCTGCCGTGACCTACACACTGTGTCATTGTCCCACTCTGTGGCCTATTCCTTTTTTTGCCACCTCCAGAATGTCATTGTGCCACTGTCTGACCTCATGCTGCTGCTGTGGCTGCTGCCGTGACCTACACACTGTCATTGTGACACTGTCTGACCTCATGCTGCTGCTGTGGCTGCTGCCGTGACCTACACACTGTGTCATTGTGCCACTGTCTGACCTCATGCTGCTGCTGTGGCTGCTGCCGTGACTTACACACTGTGTCATTGTCCCACTCTGTGGCCTACTCCTGTTGTTGCCACCTCCAGAATGTCATTGTGCCACTGTCTGACCTCATGCTGCTGCTGTAGCTGCTGCCGTGACCTACACACTGTGTCATTGTCCCACTCTGTGGCCTACTCCTGTTTTTGCCACCTCCAGAATGTCATTGTGCCACTGTCTGACTTCATGCTGCTGCTGTGGCTGCTGCTGTGACCTACACACTGTGTCATTGTGCCACTGTCTGACCTCATGCTGCTGCTGTGGCTGCTGCCTTGACCTACACACTCTGTCATTGTGCCACTGTCTGACCTCATGCTGCTGCTGTGGCTGCTGCCGTGACCTACACACTGTGTCATTGTCCCACTCTGTGGCCTACTCCTGTTTTTGCCACCTCCAGAATGTCATTGTGCCACTGTCTGACCTCATGCTGCTGCTGTGGCTGCTGCTGTGACCTACACACTGTGTCATTGTGCCACTGTCTGACCTCATGCTGCTGCTGTGGCTGCTGCCGTGACCTACACACTGTGTCATTGTCCCACTCTGTGGCCTACTCCTGTTTTTGCCACCTCGAGAATGTCATTGTGCCACTGTCTGACCTCATGCTGCTGCTGTGGCTGCTGCTGTGACCTACACACTGTGTCATTGTGTCACTGTCTGACCTCATGCTGCTGCTGTGGCTGCTGCATGACCTACACACTGTGTCATTGTCCCACTCTGTGGCCTACTCCTGTTTTTGCCACCTCCAGAATGTCATTGTGCCACTGTCTGACTTAATGCTGCTGCTGTGGCTGCTGCTGTGACCTACACACTGTGTCATTGTGCAACTGTCTGACCTCATGCTGCTGCTGTGGCTGCTGCTGTGACCTACAGACTGTGTCATTGTCCCACTCTGTGGCCTTCTCCTGTTTTTGCCACCTCCAGAATGTCATTGTGCCACTGTCTGACCTCATGCTGCTGCTGTGGCTGCTGCCGTGACCTACACACTCTGTCATTGTGCCACTCTGTGGCCTATTCCTGTTTTTGCCACCTCCAGAATGTCATTGTGCCACTGTCTGACCTCATGCTGCTGCTGTGGCTGCTGCCGTGTCCTACACACTCTGTCATTGTGCCACTGTCTGACCTCATGCTGCTGCTGTTGCTGCTGCCGTGACCTACACACTCTGTCATTGTGCCACTGTCTGACCTCATGCTGCTGCTGTGGCTGCTGCCGTGACCTACACACTGTGTCATTGTGCCACTGTCTGACCTCCTGCTGCTGCTGTGGCTGCTGCCGTGACCTACACACTGTGTCATTGTGCCACTGTCTGACCCCATGCTGCTGTGGCTGCCGCCGTCACCTCCACACTCTGTCACTGATGTTGCCACCTGAGCCCTCAGCTTGTTTTTTTCCAGCTGTCGATGCCATGACTTTATCAGGCTACATTCCCCCTTCAGTTTTTTGGTCAGTTTTGCCCTCTTAAGTGCCCAGGGAATTTTATAGTTAATCGATTCTAAGAGCAGCAGTCATGTTCGTGTCATACTAAAACACAACAATGTATGAAGACCCAACCAATCTCCGTCTGCATATTTCAGAATGTCACAACTTTCTACATCACCCTGTAGGCTCTGTGCAGCCTTGAAATAGCTGTTTTTTAACGTGATTCGTCCCGAAGTAATTCGGAACGAAGTTATTTTTTGCCGAGAAATTCAGCGAAGTGAACGAACCGAGTTTTGGAAAATTCTCCCATCTCTACCAGGAACCATTGGTGGAGGAACTGGAAGCCTTTGGAATACCAAAGCAAGGCGTGGAAGTTGGTATGGCCAAGAGGTTTCTCGTGCAAACAAAGTTCCTGCTGATCCTCAGAGAACCAAAAGTCGATTATGGTGGCCAAACAAATAAGCGCATACACATTCCAAAAACAGCAGCAGACTATCAACTAAAGAAACTCTCAAAGGTGACATAGGAATTTTTGAAAAAGCATTTCTGCTATCTAGGATACCGGAAAAATTTTGAGGTTCTTAGTTCATATTTTTGATCAAAATTGCTTAAGCCCACCTCCGAAACTTCAACAGGACCTCAAATGCAGGTGAGTCCTATACTATTGTTACCTCTGTTTTGGGATCTGTTCAGACCTACATACTTCAGGGAGTGAAGGCACAAGCTTCTAAGCACACTGCATTGATTTAAAAGCCTGTGAAGGTGGGTGGAATGCAAAAAACCAAAATGGAGGCAGCCACTCCTCCTTACATAAGCTAGAAACAATATATGGTTTTGCACATCAAAAAACATTTTTGAAAAAAACGAGCATAGGTGCACACTGGTGTAGCAGCAACATACCTACACATTCCAAAAACAGCAGCTCACTATCAACTTAAGAAACTATCAAAGGGGACATAGGAATTTTTGAAAAAGCATTTCTGCTATTTAGGATATATGAAAAATTTTGAGGTTCTTAGTTAGTGGGGTCAGAAATGCTTTTTCAAAAATTCCTATGTCCCCTTTGATAGTTTCTTTAGTTGATAGTCCGGTACACAGAAAAATACAATACTCGTGTCTACACTCTCTCTAATGCACCAAAAATACACCAATACTCTGGCAGAGAGTGTAGGAGGAGTCAGCAAGATATAGGGTCAGCGCCCGGCAATTAGCCAATTACCAACACACTGGCTCTTTAAATCTTGCTGAGCTGCCTCGCGCACAACCTAGGAAGCGGTTATGTGCACCAGCACTCGGCAGAACAGGGACAGGAAACAAGAGTGGGGCTAGGTGAGTACGGAGCTGTGGGGAATAGGGCAGAGCGGGCGTGACCACAGCCTGGAGCGGGGGCCGTAGTGCGCTCCATGACACACACAAAAAGTTAGGGATAATTTGCTCATATGCTATGTGCAACTAATCACAGGGCACAACGTCACATGCACATGACCACTGGGGCCTGTGATTGGCTGCACATAGCATGTGAATGATGAATGTTCACTGTGCAGTGGGGATGAACCGGACCAGAGATGCTTCTTTTTTTCTACTTCATAATCATACTCCAGCGGACCAACGAGCCTTTGTAAGTCCTAGAGCACCTTTCTAATGGCAAAATTCAAAACAGGTGTTTGATCCCTGAATCCCCTAATAAATTTACGGGATCAATTTGAGTTGGGATTTAAACAGTCTTCCTCAACATACTGTTCACATTTTGACATGAGACCAAGACAACATCTTACAATTGATGAACAGTACCTCAGCATTGCGAGGCTTGAAGCAAGATGCCCTCAGACGGAAGAGGCCACTGACCTTAGAGTGTCACAGAGTGTCATCAGCAGAGAGACTGGAAAAGTCACAGAAAGGCAAAGAAGTGGATGTTTTTTAGCTACATTACACACTGATGACAGCTTCATTGTTAACAATGCCCTGTGTAACCGGATTATGAATGCCACACTACTCCAAGCAGGTTTAAGGAAGGTGAAAGGCAACCAAGTGTTATGTTAGACCATTTGTAACCATTTACATCAGCTTGGTCTGTGTGTTAGATGACCAGACCACACCACCAGGCACAGGCATCATAGTCTTGCATGGTCCAAGGAGCATCTAAGCTGGATGAGGGGTTCTCATTATTGTTCAGGGATAAATCAATCGGGATAAATGATGGATGTCAATGATGCGGGAGACGCTATGCATTTGCCACGGTTGTCACCGGTGTTACAGTGTGGGAAGGTGTGTCCAATCAATACAGAACTGCCCTGCATTTTGTTAATGGTACAGTGACAAGTCTCTACTATTTGAATAACATCATTAATCCAGTCATTGTGCCTCTACATGTAAAAAACAGGGCTAAGTTTATCTTCCTGGAGGACAATGCTCCAGCTCTTCATGGTCGCATCATAAGGTAATGGCTATTGGAGACTGGTGTACCTCAAATGTAGTGGCCTGCACTTTCATCAGGCCTGAAACTCCTTGAAAACCTGTGGGATCATGTTAGTTGCCATATAGAAGCTTGTAACTCTGTACCCCTGAACCTCAATGACCTGTCAAGAATAATGGCATGCCATCGCTCAGCAGTCAATAACTGGACTTGTGAACAGCATGAGATGTTGTTGTCAAGCTGTAATTGATGATCAAGACTGAATGACATGTTATTGAGACCCTGAAATTTTTAGATGGTGTATTGAAAGTATCTTTTAACCCTAAACGCCGAGAAGGCATATGACTATATTCTTTGGAATTTTTCGTTTTTGTATTCTAGAGAAATTTTTTTTCTCTGGGTCCATCGTTTCTACCATCAAAGTTCTATACGCTGTTCCTTCAGCAAAGCTATTAGTTAATGGTGTGCTTTCCAACTCTTTTTCAATTTCAAATGGTATCATACAGGGTTTGCCTCTATCTCTTCCTGTGGAGCCATTGGCAGAAAAAAATAGAACTCACTCTGAGATATTTTGACTTAAAGGGGTTGTATTACTACAGTGATTCATCTCACCTAGGCTGTACTAGAAGCCAGGTCTGTAGCTATAGCAACCAATGCTAGCAGCCTATCATGAGAGATTAAACAGGTCTGTAGCTATAGTGACCCGAGGAGCTGAATCAGCCCATACAAGAGGGGATAACTCAGAATAGGTAGGATACTGTTAATGAATATATATTGCAAAGTGACTTGTTTTTAGAATATCTATAACATAAAAAGCAATCTTTGTAGTGAGACAACCCCTTTAAAATTGGTCAACACTTGCACGTCATAAATCTCGTCGCTGATGACATAATATAAATCTTTCACTAAAGTCGATAAATCTCTTCCTCCACTCCTCAGAATTCTAAAAGATTTTTGCTGTAGTATCATATTACAAAGTTAATCATTAAAAATTAGTGTTCATTAGTGATCGAGACGCCGCGCCATTTTCATATTAAGCTGCTTCCTGTACTATTGGTGACTATCCAATCAGTGCAGAGCACAGAGGGGGGTCAATAACGTCACCACTGAAGGTATAGGGATGTCATTGGCTGCTAAAATCACATGACCCTGTTATGTGTATTTCACTGTATTTCCTGTTGAAGGCCATTTCATGTTTAGTGTCTGAACTGAACACATTGCTATCTCTGTGTGCTTACTTGCATGCAGGCAGACATACCATTTCCCCGCGATTTGACAAAGGAAAAGCTGCTAGTTAGATTAGTTAGGGTTGGGGTATAGCAAAATTAGAGAATCATAGAAAGCAGTAGTTAGGGATGTTTATATTGCTGACTGCTATTTTCCCATATTTATTTTGAGTGTCCAAAAGTTTATTGATCCTGTTTTGGGAGGACAGCTAGTGCTCAAGATACTGTTAGGAAATCTGCTCTCAAAAGAAATTGCTTTGATATACTGTTTTCTTGCTGAAAATCTGATTCCATGCAAAAAAGTTCCTTGCTCCAGTTTTGCAGGGACAGCCAGTGCACAAGACACCATTAGGAAATCTGCTGTAAAAAGAAATCGCTTTGACATACTGGTTTCTTGCTGAAAATTTGATCCCATGCCCAAAAGTTCACTGCTCCAGTTTTGGGGGAACAGCCAGTGTACAAGACACCATAAGGAAATCTGCTCTCAAAAGAAATCGCTTTGATATACTGGTTTCTTGCTTCAAATTTGATTCTGTGCCTAAAAATTAATTGTTCCAGTTTTGGGAGGACATTAAGTGCGAAAGACACCGTTAGGAAATCTGCTTTAACAAGAAATCGCTTTGATATACCGGTTTCTTGCTGAAAATCTGATTCTGTGCCCAAAAGTTCATTGCTCCAGTTTTGGGGTAAGAGTTGCTGAAAAAGAGAATATTACAAATCTTCACCTTTTTAATATTTCACTTTTTTAACATGGAGAGATGTAGAGTAAGCAAGCAAGGAGGGGTGTAGGACCTGAAACTAGAGGTACGAGACAAGGCACTCCTTCCAGTGGTCTGGATAACACACAAGCGAGCACATTGTCAGTCGCAGGACCATTAGGCCTGTCATCACTTGGTCGGTTCCCTGTGAATCTCAGTACTGAAGAGTGGCGCCAATCTGTTCTCTAGTGGTTAACACACCCTGCATCCACCGGATTTACCTCCTCTTTCTATCATTCATGAGCATAAATGTCATCATCATCATCAGTCCAAACTGATGCAAACACGGGCCAAATGTCACCCAATAAACAGACCGCTCTAGTTAATCCTTATTCTGAAGAGCTCTTTGATGACACAAAGCGGTTGGGGTCAGAAGGCATTTCAAAAGATCAAGAGGCTAACGAGGATGATTTTGTCTGCTCTGATGCCCAATAGCTGATGCCCTCAGAGGAGTAGAGGGAAGCTGGTCGGTCGGCAGAAATCCCGAGCAGTCAGCAATGCCTCACAGTGCCTGTGGCTTCTAGCCCGCAGCTTGAAGGGTTTTGT
>JAODAL010063958.1:0-18968 GCA_025379985.1 Phyllomedusa bahiana
GTAGTTCAGATAAAAAGTTAGAAACAAACTAGTGAAACGGGCGGACAAAACTAGGGACCCTTTAATTTAAATTTGTTTGCACAACCCTTTGAGGCAATCACTGCAAAGAAATGATTACTGTGACTCTCAATGAGAGTTCTGCATCTATCCACAGTTATTTTGGTCTACTTTTTGTGAGAAAACTGCTCCAGCTGTCTCAGGTGAAGGTACCTTCTCCAGACTGCATATTTCAGCTCTTTCCACATATGTTCAATAAGATTTAGATCTAAGCTTATGGATAGCCACTTTTGAATAGTTCAAAGCTTTGTTCTTAGCCAGTCTTGCATATCTTTAGCTGTGTGCTTTGGGTAATTATCATGTTGCAGGACCCATGACCTGCAACTAAGACAGAGCTTTCTGACACTGGGCAGCACAGTATGCTTCAGAATGCCTTTATAGTCCTGAGATTGCATTGTACTCTGTACAAATTCAAGACAACATGTGCCAGATACCACGATGCAGACCCAGAACATAACCAAACCTGCTCCATGTTTCACAGTAAGTACAATATTTTTTTTCTTTGTATGCTTTATTTTTGTGTCTGTGAACATAAAGGTAATGTAACTTGCCAAAAGCCCCAGTTTTGTTTCACCTTTCCAGGGGACTTTCTTCCAGAAGCTTTATGGTTTGTCAATATGCATCTTGTTAAATTCCAGTATTACTTTTTTATGATTTGCTTTCAAGCGTTGTGTCGTCTGACACGGATGTACCCTGACCTTGGAGTTCACATCTAATTTCTTTATACAACTCTCTCCATAGCTTTTTTGGTCCATGTTCAGTGTGGTACACACCATGATACCAAACATCACAGTGACTTCTTTTAACCCTTTAAATAGGCAGACTGACTTTTTACAAGTTTGAAGACACCTGTGAAGCTAACTACAGTTCACATCTCAGTGATCACATCACTGTGATGAGGGTGGTATCAGTGGTGTACCTAGAATTAATAGGGCCCCATAGCAAAATGAGGTGGGAAACCATTACTAAGTGACAGTAAAGTGAAGTTACAACATAAGTAGCAATAATTACCTATATGGATAATACTACCATATAAAAGAGAACCCACATAATAGTGCTAAAAAGCAGAACGGCACCAACTTTTTGTTTTTTGCAAAAGGTTACAACACTCTTGAATCTGATTTGCCCCCCTCAAACTCTGGGTCTCATAGCAGTTGCGATATTTACACCCATAGCACTTATACATATAGGTTGACATGTATAAATGGGCCTGCCATTTTTTTTATGTGCTTTGAGCCAAACAAACTGTTGTAGCGCTGTTCTATAGATATATGAACTATCATATGCCAAAGCTTGGTGCAATCTGCGCCAGTCACAACAATTTTGAATGCACCAAAGATGCCGGGACGTATCCCGCCAGAATCATACGATGTGCCATAAATGTGCCAAAGATTGGCACAAAACTGTCATACCAGTGGCATGGCTGAGACAAATTGTGAGACACTTTCATACATTCTGTTGGATTGAAAACAGAGGTAGAACTGATGAATCAGTGGCAGATTCATAAATGTTACCCATAAGGTTTTTGCTTTTTTAATTTTGAGCAGGAACACTTTTAAGGGTATGTGTACCCTTGGGCAACAGAGTCATAATGATTCCCCTGTCAACCTTGCCTTTGTCATTATAAGCCCACAGTGCATTTAACTAGAATCCTGATACTGTCAATGTTTGCCTGGTGCTAGAGCTGATTCTTGGTGTGACCCATCCATTAAATAAAAAATGGAAACCATTAGTTTGCATACAAACTTTACCCATATAATCAGTTGAGGCTGGTTGTACAGTAATTGTACATAGAGATAAATTACACCCATCTTATTAGATCCTGTCTTGTTATGCATTTATTTTGTCATATTATGAAGACAATTCTATGTGTTAGCTAGCCCAATCCTCATGGAAGATGCAGTAAAATGCTATTAATTACTGACGGGCACAAATGTTTTGTGATAGGTGCTTGTGTCTGCAGCTGTTTAACCTTTAAAAGATCACATGGTCATTACTTTGAATATCATAGTCAATATTCAACCCTTTAAAAGCTTCAAGGGGTTATTATTGCCAATATGAGCATTATTTTCCAATTATTACTCAGACTATTCATTTTAATGTTTACTTAAATGTCATCTCCATTATTTAAAAGAAAATGTGTTCGTCCTTTTATAGTGGCTCTGCTTTCATTTACTTCCACTGACTGTTTTAATGGTTGCTGTGTTCTGCAGAATGATAGTTAAGGGCTTATCCAAAGCTATTAACAGAACCTCACAAACACATTACTGGGTGATATTAAAAGTTGCAAATCCTTATTTGCCTTGTGATACAATATAACTTAATGTGTGTCATTACTGGTTCTTTTTGCAGTAAATCACTCATGAGGTTAAAATGTGTGGTTTTAAAAATATCACAACAGTGCCAAAAACAGGATCCTACAGGAGAAATACATCATGTGCTAATTTAAAATGTAGAGAGAACATTTTTGATACATGATTCAGTTATTTAGTCTTTGAAAATGTGTTATTTACAAATGTGTTGAAGATGTTGTCCACAAAAAATACATAAAATTGAGGCCATGATGTGCATAAATACAAAAAAAAGTGACACTTATCTACCCTTCCCACACCGTTCCCACTTTGGACCTTACCGGTAATCTACTCCTCTTGACTTCCGGGTTCTCTTTCTGACATGCTGGAGAGGCTCTTGTTTCATTATAAGTGAATGGAACTGCCGACTAACAAGAGGAGCAGATCGCCAGCAAGCTCCGGAGTGACAGCAGTGGGAGACAGGTAGGTAAGTGCCACTTTTTTTGTGCACCCTAGACATAATGACATGAACATTTCTTTTAGTGGCCAACCACTTCAACCTTTGAGGGACTGGGTATTTTTTTCTTCTCGTTGTGTTCAATTTTTCCTGCCCTCCTTCCAAGAGCGATAACTTTTTTTTTCTATCTACTGTACATAGACATTTTAAGGCTTGTTATTGCAGAGCAAAATGAACCTTTTATTGGTGCCACTGACTGTACCATATAATGTATCAAGAAATCCTTAAAAAATTCTATGTGGAGTATAATGTGCAAAAACTAATTATTCCATTTTTGTAGGGGTTTTGCTTTTATGGAGATGACTGTTTGGTATCAATGACATGTTATCTATATTCTGAAGGTTGGTGCAATTACAAATGTGTATAGTTTTTGTTATATTTTAGTACTTTTAAAAACATTTCCTATTTTTTAACTTTGTGCCTCAGCGCTATTTCCTGGAATCCTTCATTAGGCTTTGAGCTGCCATGACAAATGCTCTGCAGCCTGAAAGCTCATGGTGGAGGTGCCGATTGGGGAGAGAAACAGTGTACATCACCATGCCTCATTCATTTAGACACCATGGGCGACATGTCAGAAAAGAGGGACCTCCAGACCAGTTTTAAGGTGCATTATAGTGCGCCGTAGTGAAAGAACCTCTTAAAAATCTGGCTTGTGGTATACCTTGCACAGTATAATTGATGCGCCTAATCTAGGTGCATAGCATAATTTAGGCGCACAACATATCATAGCTAGCATATTTGATGTGCCTACTTTAGGCGTATTCGACTGTGCCGTGCTGTGTGTACAATGCGCCTAGTTTTAGTGTACTACAGTTTATCCAGAGAATATGGTGTCAACAGTTTTTTGGTGCAAAATACACCAAAAAACTGGTGCAGCCCTAATGGGAGATGTCACCCCATGTCTGCATTCACTGCATTTTGAGCTTTAAACAGAAGGGCTCAAAGCTGTTTCTGATCCCTGCTGATAGTGTTGGGTGTCAGCTGTAATTAACAGCCAGCACCCGTCGCCTATGAGGCTGGCTCAACGAGTACATACCAGTGCGCCCGTTGTTGCAAAGGGTTTAAATAGGTAGGGCTCACCATTTTTTTTAAAAGGGTCTTTCAGCAAAAGGTCTAGCCTAGCTAACAATAAAGGCATTAGCATAGCTAGCAGCAGTTCCCCGTTTAACGATTGCCTACTTATGTTTGGTTTATTTCAAGTATTCCAATTGGACACCAAGACAAGCAGGAATGTACAAAGCAGGACAAGAAATCGGGATGAAAAGTTGACTTGACATACAGCAGTAGATAAAATGAACACAGCAGGATAATTTATACTCCAGTCACAGATAAAATACTGAATGAGGCAATGTGGGAAACAATGTTTGCCTTGTCTGGTTCTTGCTAACTTACTCTTAAGAAATGTAGAGGGAATTTTTTGAGTAGATTAGTGTTTTTAATCCATGAGGAGATGTTTGAACTTCCTATTGAGCTCTGAACTTGTTGACCCATAATCAGAAATGTCAGTGAAGAAAGTACTTGAAAATACAAGTTATGCAGAGATCATCCAATAACACACTGTATTGTGAACATCTCCAAGTATATATGTGTTTCTCTAAAGTCATATCAAACATAACAATGGTTTTCCCTTTTTCTTCATAAGAAAGAATACTTAAATAAAGTTATAACAAAGGTGCACAGATACTTTAACAGCGATAGAGTAGTTAAATTCAATTAAGATTACTAATGTTTTCTCCCAACTCTTAATACTGTAGCCTCTCTATAATAGGTAGAAAAGAACTTAGCATTTTATGATGACCCTCTGTTCCTCACTGCTGCCTGTGGGCACTCCATAGCGGCATGCAATTTTAAAGCACATCTTAGCTGTTGATGCTCAGCTCATAGCTGAGCACTTGTGGTTATCTAAATCTGCTTAGAACCCCCACACATTGCCTTAAGAAAATGTTCCCATGGATCTTGTTCACTTGTGAAAGTGAGTTTTTGATTATTACTTTGGATTTGACCTGGTCTATGTATTTCCCAGCTCTGCCTTGGAGTCGCTGCTGCCCCTACCTGTTTGTTGTACTGCATGAACTTTGTCAGCCCTGATGCTTAGGTTTTGATTAAGCGTCTGGTTTATGATTCTGATAACATGCTTTGTAAATACCATCAGAGTTATAATTAGACACTAATAGGAATGAGACATAGGGATTCTCTAATTATTGTCCATTCCACATGATGGCATTAGAAAAGTAGAATCATAAAATCCCTTGACCCTGTACCCAAACATAAAGCGGTTTTCTCATGATGCAGAAAGGCGGCCAGCTTGTGCAGAAGAGGAAGCTGCAGTTGGTGACAGTTAGAGTTGCCAATTGAAAGTCAGTCAGAGTTGGCAGTTGGAGAGTGACCAGGAAGCAGCAGGCCACTGAATCTGGCATAAGGGGTGGCCGATACCCCTGGTTGGCAAGGAAGGAAAGACCTGTGAGGCTATGGACTTGTATATAGTTAGCGTTTAAAGCAGAAGAAAATCAGGAGAGGCCAGGGAAAGGTCCTCACTCAAGAGTTGGTGCATGTCTGGAGAGAAGGCATCGGTCAGGAAAGCAGCAAGGAGTTCAGCAGGAGGCTTGGTTTATAGTGGAAGAGCCACTGGAGTGGTCAGATAGAAGCAGTGAAGTGGACAAGAAGAGAACCCCCTCGGGAACTGCGTGTATATGTATATTATGAAGCTGCTGGATGCTGAGACACGAGCGAACTGGATGTTCTGCAACAGGCACTGGAAGACGAGAGTAAAGGCCTTGTTCATCCCGATTTGGTGTCTGTCAAGTTATTCCAATGCCGGTGCACTACACAGTCCCACACTGCACCTCTCTCTGCAATACAAAAGAACCTTAGGTTCCTCTAGTTTTACAGAATCACACATGCTTTTCAGGCTGTGTGCAAGTCTATAGTAGGGATTTACACATCAGCTCTGCTGTTGCTAGCTATCCCGGTTGCACTGAGAATAAGTGTAAGAGATTTATAAACTGTAGTACTCTGGCTAAAATGCTCTAAAGAGTGTTTTAAATAGACAAAAGCCAGCTCCCCACTCCATAACACGTGCTGCATGGCTGCACTCTGTGATGCCAGTCCATATAAAGCAAAAATAAGAAAGATGCCAGCAACTCCGTGATGCAGTTAAAACTGGATGCTTTTAATGTAATTAGAAGTCGTGGAGATACATTAGGATGATGGAGACATAAAGCAAAAGTTACTTGACCAAGGTGTCATATATCCAGGTGTCAATTTAATAATGGATAGTTAGATACTATCTCCAATACAAACTGTCATAAATGAAATATCAACTTACGGTTAGATGTATTCTTGCCTCATTTTTCTTCAAATAGGTGAATGTGGGGCTGTGAAATCCCAGCAATATTATACATACTCTCCCTGATATTCACTCTGTTTCTGTTTGCTATCTGAAGCGCAGTAATTGCCCTGAAAAGGGCGACCCCACTATCAGGTAACTGACGCTGTCAAATGACTGCAAAGACCATAGAGAAAGAGAAAATATACAAAAAAAAGTCAATAAAAACACATGATAATGTCTATAAGCCAATAGACAGCAATAGCTGTCAAGTAGCATCGCGTTTCCCCCTGTTTCTAATGTCAGGGTTCCTCAGGAGACTTGGGCGGTATTGGTCGGTACAAGTTTTTTATGGTGATTATTTATTAAAAGCTATATTTTAATGAGAGTTTAACATGAAAAAAATGTGGGCTCTGCTGTGACTTCCTACACGTTAAAAGCTAATCATTGTGGTGAGAAAACCCATCTAATTCTTATTTTTTTAAGACTGTGTTTTGGCAGAAAATAAATTCAACCAAGTTATTTATTTATAGCATGAAGCACTGGGATTTGTTCCTAGTAAATATCTTAGTTTTTTTAATCAAGGCCCTCCACGGAACTTTATTATTATAACAAATATATTCCATGAACTTGTATTTGGTTGCTCAAGCCAGTCACTTGGTAGATACTACTACACTCTGCTAATAAAAGTGTTCTGAATTGCAAGATTTCTGACAAGTGGATTTTCAAAATCTAAAGTACTTATCAAGATGTCCCTATAGTTGTGGTCAAGGGCAATCACTTGATCATCTCACTGTGTCTTGTTCACCCGAGTCAAAGGGGATAAATCACCTTATTTACAAAAGACATTCATCAAGATCTGCTTTATCTCTGTGGCCACCTGGTGTAAAAGGTCTTCTACATCTGTCAGTGGCTAGCAGAGATATCTATTTATGCAAGGGAAAGACTGAGTTAAAAGTGTTATTAAGGTAAAGGAAAACCAATCGATTGTCTGATGTGCTTTAATGAGGATGCACACTTAGGGTCATTTCTTGGACCTTCAAAACTATGCACTATGTTGGCTAGAATAAATGTGATTTCAGGAAGACTTGAGAGAAATAAATTATTATGGTTCTGCTAATAATGTACTGATTGCTTTTATGACCTCAGTGTTACTGTTAGAGATGGGCGAATTGATTCTAACGAAGTGGAATTCGTTTAGAATTTCAGGAAAACTTCGGTTCTGAACGAAGTCGAAGTTTGGGGTATTTTCGCGTGAACAAAAGTTTTTTTCCCTTTTAAAAGGCTGCGAAACATCTTTGGGCAAAAGAACTCTGGAGGGAAAAAAAGGGTTTGCGCGAATGGCAGAAGAACCAAGGGGGGAACCCGGGGTTCTGGGCGACCACTATTAAGGGTCGGGGGGCCTGGGCAGTACACTCCTCATTTTTAAATGAAGGGATGCTCCTGCTCCCTTTAAAATCTTCTGAAAAAAAAAGGGTTTTATACGGTTTTTTGGGGGGTTTGTCTTGTTGTTTTAAACTGTTCTTTAAGTTTATTTCGATTTTTTGGGGTAGACAACCCAGTGTTGGGTCCGGCCCTTTTGGGGGTTATTTCGTCGGGGCACGCACTTATTTCAAAGGGGGTTTAAAAGGCCTGTTTCTGTTGTTTCAGTAAAGGGGAAACAGGTTTTTAAACTTTTACTTTTTTTTGGCGTAATTTTTTTTTTGGCAAAAGCAGGGGTTAATTAGCGTTTTTTGCTGCTTTAAAACCCAAAGGGGGGGTTTTTTAAACACCAAAAAAAACTTTTTCCTTAGCCTTAAATTCCAAAGGGGAAGGGAATTTAATTTTTTTCTTTTGTTTGGAAAAAAAACAGCCATTTCCCAAAAAAAAAGGGAGTATTTTTTGGGTTGCTCAATTCTTTGGGAGCTTTTTAAACCCCAGGGGTTTAAATTAACCTTTGTTTTGCTTTGCTGTGGTGCTCAAAGAAAAGCTTTTTAACCCCCCAAAAAAATTTTTTCCGTCCCTTTCCGTAAAAAATTTAATTTTTTCTTTTTTGGTGGGTTTTAAAAAATTTTGTTTTTTAACACGAAAAAGCTGATTTGGGTTGTAATTTTTTGGGGGTAATTTTATTTGGGGGTTAATTGTTTTGTTTTGTGCTGTGGGAAAGAAACCGCATTTTCCCACCCCCAAAAAAATCCCTTTTTCCTGTCATTAATTAAAGGGGTTTAAATTACAATTTTTTTTTTGTTTTAGAAAAAAAAACCCCCCATTGAAAAGCTAAAAAAGTAAAAGTTTTTGGTTGTTCAATTTTTTGGGGAAATTTAAAACCGGGGTTAAAACTTGGGCCCGGGGTGCCCTCAAAAAAACGTTTTTTTTCCCGAAGAAGTTTGGGTTCTTAATTTCTTTTCCGAAGGTTAATTAGTGTTTGTGTTTTTAATTTTAAAAAACACTGTTTTTTGGGGGGGCCTCGAAAAATTTTTTGGGTTTTTGTGGAGGAATTTTATTAAGGGTTAAAAGTTTTTTAGGGGGTTTTTTGGGGAGCAAACGGGGTGATTTAAATATAAGGGGATATCTTCCAAAAAAACTTTGCTTTTGAACAAAGTAAAAACAAAGGGGAGGGTCTTTTGTGAGGGGGAAGGACAAACATTTTTGGGGGGAGGGCCCAGGGTCCCAACAGGGGGGGCGTGAAAAGCAGGGGTCACTCGGTTTTGGGGACAATTTTTCTTAAATCTAGCCCTGTTTTTTACAACCCATGGGTTTTATTTTTAAACAGGTTTCATCCATTTCCTTCCAAATACAATCTGAAAACCCAAGCCAAGACTGGTGGGATGTAGCCAACCTTTTTTTGGGCAGGGCCCCGGGATTTTCCGGCCCCCACTTCCCCCCTGTGCCCCTTCCTTCCCTCAGCCAAGGTTTTATTTTTTTTGGGTCGGGTCGCCCACTATTTTTCGGAGGATGAAAAAAATTGGGAGGGGAAAGCGCAGTCTTGGCAGGCAAAAAATGGGGCCTTTTTCCCCCCCCCCCTGAGAGCGGGTATGGGTTTTTGAATACTGGAAAATCTTTTAGGGGTCGTTCTTCCATTAGGGGGTGAGGGGGACCCCGTGCGATGAAAAACTGATGGATGATGAAAGCCCCACCAAAATTTGGGGAAACCGGGGGGCGGGATTACCCCTCGCGGGAGAAAGGGGTCTTTGGGGTGGTCAGGGCGCAGCCAGAAAAGGGGGGTTGGTGGATGAGTAACAAGGTCCCGAGTTTTTGAGGGGGAGCAAGCGGCCACGGGGAAAAAAAACCCGTTCGCATCCAAGAGTTTTCGGCCCCCAGGGGTTTCAGTGGGACGGCGGCGTGCCCTTTCAGTAAAACCCCGTTGGCTTCAGGGATCGGGGTGTTGGCGTTCTTGTTTGGGCCCCGGAAGCCAAAAGGGTTTTGTGAATCTGTGGGAGAAAAAGCGTGGCCGGGAGCAAAGGGTTGGCCATGGCCCCTGCAAAATTTTGCGCGTACCTTTTGGTGGCCGGGGGAGGGGAAAAGTTGCTGGGAAATTTGGTGGGTCATCCCTTGGCCGAAAGAACGGCGGGGCCAAGCAAAACCCCCAGTGCCCCTCCCCATTCAGCCGAAAAAGGGGCTCCACTACCCTTTTGCAGAAGGGGGAGCTGGTTTTTTTGGATAATTTCCGGCAAAAAGTCAGTCCCCCCTATCTTTTTGAAAAAACGCGTTAAAGGGGGGCGATTAAAAGGAAAAAAATGCGGCCCAACCAACTAATGCAAAAACTCCCGTCTCTGTCCAATTTGTTTGGGGTACTGCAGTCCCCCCCTTTCCAAATTGGCTTCACCGTTTGAAAAACTAGGGCTTGTGGAAGGGGGGGGAAAAAGGGGGAGATTCCCAAACCCTAATTTTTTTCCAAAAAATACCAGACCTTAAAAAGGACAAAGGGGGGGCCAGGCCTTAATTTTTTTAATGAAAGGAACCATCTGGATGAAAAACTAGGGTGGGGGAGAAAGCCAGGGCCCCACTGGGAAAATGTGCTTTGCCCAGGCAAAAACAAACTTGGACGGGACGCCGCTTTTCTCCCGTTGTCAAAGCGGCTCCTGGCCAATGCCCGGGCCTCAACTCCCCCCACCTCCATTTCAGCCCCCACAAGTACTGCTCCATCTTTAAAAATGTGTGGGGCACAGCGGTTTTACGCGTTCTACACCCGGGGCTTGCCCGGGAACAAGTCAACCAGGGGGGGAAAAACTGCCCCGGCTGCAGCAAGAAACGATTGTGGCTTTCTCCGCGCCAACTGAAAAATCGGAACCATGGGGACGGACAATGGGAGGAACATGTGTCCGTGCTGCACCGAGGGGGGTGGTCCATGCGCCCTTTTGGGCCCAATGTGTTTTCAATCGGGGTTGTAAAAAGGGTTCCCTGAAGTTTTAACCGTCTTCAAAAGATTCTAAAAATGGCAGGAAACTGTGCATGCACTTATCCATTCCAAAAACCCGGAAACCCCCCTGGGTTTGCAGGGCAGAAGGCCTCCCCAAACACTCTGATATGCGTTTTTTAAAACCCGTTGGAATTCCGCCTGCCATGTTGGAAGACTGTATGAAAGGGAAAGGCCTTTAACGATTTTTTTTGAATCCAGGAGACAGGGTACTTCCTGTGTAACTTGATGTAACAGGGCAGCTCATGCGTGCACCTGCCGTTTGTTGAGGCCATTCGAGGGGGGCCAAATTATTTGTAAAGTCGCCAGGACTAGGGTGAATAACATCCATTCCACTGTTAATGTCCTGGAACAGTTTGCAAAATAATCTTTTTGGGAGGGGTGGAGAGTGGGGTTGTTTGTGCCAAAATGAGTCTTTGGGGACTAAATGGAGGAGGGGGGGAGGGGGGAAATTGGAGCAGAAGATTGTCTGGTGAAATGAGTGGTTTTTCCCCCGGTGACAAGGGGGGAGGGCAGGAGCGGGAGGGGTGATGGAGTTGGGAAGAGGGAGATGACCCGCAAGACCAGGAGTATTTTGGGGAGTTGGAGGCAGGGAGCCCCCTCGGGTCATGTGAGAGGGCCCTGCGCATGTGATTTCCCTGGCTTTTACAGGCCAAAATAGTCAGCATCGGCGGGGGGGATTCTGGCCTCCACCCTATTGGCCCTCGCTACCGGTCCAAATGGGAGCCTTTTTCAAGCTTTTTGAGAGGGGGGGAAAAAACTAAAATATATAGGGAAATTTTTCCGTGTCAGTTCCCGTCCCCTTGTGCGGCATCTTCCCTCCTAGGCAGGTCTGCCCCGGGGGGTTCCCTCTGCCTCGTACTACTCGCGGCGATGGGGGGTGGTGGGGGGGTAGGACAGTCCGTCCTCAGCGCAACCAAAGTTGGAGTCCTGTTTGGGGGTTCCCCACCCTTTGGGGGGGTTTTTGGCAGCAGCGAGGGGATGGAGCGTCCCTGAACCAAAAAGGGGGGGCCTACTTGGACGCACTCTGCCCTCCAGTTAGAAGTTCTGCGGACTATGGGCCCCAAAAGGGATGTGTGGCCCGAAAAAACTTGCGGTTTGCGGGGAAAAGCGTCCTCCCCGGCCAGTGGTGGAATGAGGGGTCTTCGTGCGGGGGGGCCCATCGTACCCCAAGGAGAACCGCTTGTCCACGGGAAATGGGGAAAGGGAATGACCTTGTAAAGATGAATCGGGTGGATGGCCCGGGGATTTCCACACCCAATCCCTTGGAGCAGAATAATCAGCCATGAAGCCTCCCCAAACTGTGAAAAAAATAGTCTGGGTTGGGGTACCTGCTCGCCACTTTCTGATGCTACCCGCCTGATGCCACAATTCTGCCAGTTTCTCCATCTGCCACCAACCATCTTTACCGGGAAGGGTTTTAAATTTTTTTATTATTATTTTATTATTATTATTATTAAAATTTTTTTTTTTAAAGGCCCCAGTTCCCAAGCCTTTTACATTTGAGGGGGGGTCAATACATGTTGTAAAAGTGGTACAATAATGCAATGAATGACTTTTTAACTGGTACAGGGGGGAGAGGACCCTCCCCGGCGGGGGGTTTAAAATCTACAAGGAGGGGGGAAGAGACAGGAGGAGAGGGGCAGACGTTTGTTGGGTATTTACGGTGGCGGGGTTATTGTGGTTAAGGCAATCCAAAAGAAATGGGTTTTCAGGGTTTCTTTTGAAGCTGGTGAGAGTGGCAGAGAGTTATGTGTTGGGGGAGTTTATTCCAGGTGTGGGGGAAGCCGAGAGAAGTTTGGGACGGTTTGTGAGGAGTTTAAAGGAGAACAGAGAAGAAAGGTCCTGTGAGGAGCGGAGATTGGTGGGGGGATTCTGAAGTTAGGCAGGATGTATGGGGGGAGACGTTATGGGGAGCCTGTGGGGCTGGTTAGCAACTTGAAATGAATTTGTGGCAATTTTAGCCCTTTAAGGGATTGACAGAGGGGGAGGCAGAGGAGTGCGGGGGAGGAGGTGGATAAGACGGGCGCAGGTTGAGAATGGTTTTGAAGGGGGGAGCAAAGTTTTAAATGGGCAAAGGGAAAGAGAAGGGGTTGCAGTAGTCAAGGCGGGAGATGCAAGGGGTGGACGAGCATTTTTTTTTGGTGTAAGGGTTTAGGAACGAAAGGATCGAGAATATTTTTCAGGGGGAAACGGCAGGCAGAAGTGAGTTTTGGATGTGTGGTTTGAAGGAAGGGTAGTCAAAGGGTTTTCCCAAGGCGGGCTTGCGGAAACGGTGGAGGTCAGCCCCTTGACAGTGATAGAAGATCAGGTGGAGGGATGGAGGGGGCGGTGGAAAAAGGGTGAAACTTGTTTTTCAAAATTTAGTTTTAGGAGACGGGAGGAGAAAAAGGAGGAAAAAGGACGATAGCAGTCTTGGATCCCGGGGGGGGAGGGAGGTGACCAGGGCCGGAGATGTGGTTGGGTGCCCCTCAGCATAAGGTGGTAATGGAAAGCCCTGTGAAAGTATGAGTTGACCCCGACCAAGGGTGTAGATAGAAAAGAGTAAAAGGACCCGGACTGACCCCTGGGGGGCACCAAAAGAGGGGCCGGGGGGGGGGAGGTGGAGCGAGAAAAGAGAGAGTGAATGTCCCATCAGAAGGTATGAGGAGATCCCGGAAAGAGCCAAGTTGTGATGCCCAGGGAAAAGGGATGTGTAGAAAGGGGGGTGGTCGAAAGTGCAAAAACAGAGGAAAGTCTAGAAGGAGAGGACAGAGTACTGGCGTAGGTTTTGGCAGTTTGATCATTGGTGCCTTGGTTAGGGGGTTTGGTAGAGTGGTTGGGTCGGAAAACCCGATTGTAGTGGGTCAAGAAGAGAGTTGGAGGAGAGGTGGGAGGGGAAAATTTAAAGGGAGACGTGCTGCTCGGGAGTTTGGAGGCAAAAGGGGGCTGGATGGGGCGATGTTACAAGAGAGGGGTAAAGGGATGGTTTTTTAAAAGGGTGGGAGTGACAGTAACTTTTTAAAGGGGGGAAGGGAAGTGCCCGAGGTGAGCGTAAATTGAAAAAAATGGGTGAGGGGGGGATGAAAGTGCCCAAGGTTGGGATAAGGGTGATGGCGTGGGTCAAGATTACAGGTGGTGAGGTTGGATTTGGGACAGTAGAGAGGAAAGATTATCATGTGTAAAAGTGGGAAAACAAGTTAAAGGGGGGAAAAGCATTGTGAAGATTTAAAAGGAAAGGGATGTGGCTGGGGGTAACTTTCTTGATAAGGTCGATCTTGTGTTGGAAGTGAATGCAAAGTGTCTGCTGAAAGAAGGAAGGTGGGAGGGTGCTGGGGGCGGGGGGGGAGTTAAAAAGGGGTTTAATAGTTTTTGGGGTTTTGAGACAGAGGGATATGAGATTGGTGAAGTAATCCTGTTTGGCTAGGGTGGTGCAGATTTAAATGTATGTTTTGTGATTTTTGTATGAGGCAAAGTCGCGGTGGAGGGTTTTCTTCCAGCGGGTTCTGCAATTCTGGATCTGCTCAGCTGTTTAGGGGTGTGTGTGCCGGGTTGTCTGTTTATTTTGCGGGTTCTGTTGTGGTGAGGGGGTGGGCTGAGTTAAGGATGCGGTGATTGTATGGTTGTGAAAGTGGTGGCTGCATGGGTCACTAAAGAGGATTGGTAAAAAGAGGTGTAAGGAATTTAGAGGAGTGTGGGGTTGATTTGTAAGTTCCTGGGGGGTGCATAGTTTTGGGGGAAGGGGAGCCGGGGGGGTGGTGTGGGGGAGAAGGTGGCAGATTGTGGTCAGATATGGAGTGGGGGGAGTTTTTGGAAGTCAGATAGGGGGAAGAGGCGGGTGGAATGAGGGCCGGGTGTGCCACCCACCCCCCCTTGTCATTGTGCCACTCCCTGACCTCATGCTTGTGCTGTGACTGGTGTGACCTCCACATGTGCATTGTCCATCTGGGGCCCTACTATTTTTTTCCCCTTTCCCGAATGTCTTTTTGCCAGGTCTGACCTCTGCTGCTGTTCCCCGGGGTCGTGCCCTCCCACTGTTCATTGTGCCCCTCTGTGGCCTACCCCTGTTTTTGCCACCTCCAAAATGTCATTGTGCCCTGCCTGACCCATCTGCGCTGTGGTGCTGTGTCCCCCTCCCACGGGGTTCTTTGTGCCACTCTGTGGCCTATACTGTTTTGCCACCTCCAAAAATGTCATTGTGCCACTGTCTGACCTATGTGCTGTGCTGCCGCCGTAAAATTCCCCCATCTGTACAAATTGTTGCCCCCTGGCTTCAGCTTGTTTTTTTCCATTCGCGGGGCATGATTTTTTTAGGTACTTTCCCCCGCTTGAGTTTTTTGGTGATTTTTTCCCCTTTAATGCCCAGGGAATTTTATAGTGAAGGGATTCAAAAGGCGGCGGCAGTTCTGGGGGTATACTAAAAAACAAATTGTTTTGAAGCCCAAACAAGGCTCCCTCTGCATTTTTAAAAGCATGGCACAAAGTTCTACAGCACCCTGCAGGTTTGTGTAGCGGGAAAATAGTTTTTTTTTTAAGTGATTCGTGCCAAAGTAATTCGGCCCGAAAAAAATTTTGTGGAAAAATTGGGGCGAAGGGGACTGAACCGAATTTTTGGAAATTGTCATCTCTAGTTACTGTACATATACGGTGGTTTATGTACAGATTCCTTTCACATTCACAACATTTAAGCTTTTCCCTGGGGTGGTATAATTTTTTGGGCTTTTTCGTTTTTTACCCTTTCCAAAGGCCGAAAACTTTTTAATTTTTTTCATCTTATAAACATGAGGGTTTTTTGTGGGCCAAAAATGTTTTGGAATGTTGTCATTTACTGTAACAATACATGGGAAACAAAAAAAAAATATTCTAAATGGGATTAAAAAAAACATACTTGCAGGGGTTTTGTTCTTATATCATTCACTCTTTGGTATAAATGATGTGTTATCTATATTCTTCAGATTGGTACAATTCCGGCTATACCAAAACTGTTGGATTTTACTTTTAGTACAAAAAATACAAACATTCTTTATTTGAAAATTTGCAATGCAGCGCCATTTTCTGTGACCAATACCTTGTAATAGTTTTCCATCTATAGATCTGCGTGAGGATTTATTTTTCATGGGTTGACATACAGTTTTCATAGGTAAATGCTTTGGGATACATGAAACTTATTGATCACTGTTAATTACAAGTTTTAGGGGATGTGAAATGACTAGTGTTGAGCGATTACGTTGGCTTGACATGGGGATTCGTAGTCGGCCCCATCTAAGGTTTTTTCGTTGTGAGCAGTCGTTATGGCGATGACCATTAAAAAGTCTATGGGGAGCAAAAAACCTTTTTCTTCACCCAAAACAGGGTGGAGAAGTGGAATTAACCCCACAACAATCAAATGGTACGTGCTACATCTTAGGCAACACCTTTTTGGGTTATAAAAGCCACAGAAAAAAAAAAACCAAACCCTTCACTATTGTCTTGTTACAGCATGACCCCTTAACCTGCATCACCCCAAAATTAAAAAAATGCCGAAGGCGTATGATTTGAAACCCCTATCTTACTTGAAAATGGACATTGAAAATTTTCCCGTCATGGAAAACAGCTTTAGCCCCCAACCTGCATGACCCCCAGATTTAAAAAATGCCGGAAAAAGGGGGTCTTTCAACCCCTTTTTTGTTTCCTGGACATTGTATTTCCTGTCCGGGCCACACCCTGAGCCCCAAAACCCGCATGCCCCCACATTTAAAAAAATGCCCGGAAAAAAGGAGTCTTTAACCACCTTTTAGTTTCATGAACATTGATATACCTGTCCGGGCCACGCAGGCCCCCCCCTGCGACCCCATTTAAAAAGTGCCGGAAAAAGGAGTTTTTTCAATCACCATTTTGTTTCATGGAATTTTTTACCTGTCCTGGGCCACGCATGAGCCCCAAAAACCCGCATAACCCCCGATTTAAAAAATGCCGGAAAAAAAAGGGGTTTTCAACCCCCAAAATTTTAGTTTCCACTGGACATTGGGGCTATACCTGTCCTGGGCCACAGCATGAGCCCCCCAAAACCCGCATAACCCCCGATTTTAAAAATGCCGGAAAAGGAGTTTTCAAACCATTTTAGTTTCCCGGCATTGATATACGTCTGGGCCCCCGCATGAGCCCAAACCTGATTAAAAACCCCCAGATTTTAAAAAATGCCGGAAAAAGGGTCTTTAAACCCCATTTTAGTTTCATGGACATTGGGCTTACCTGTCCTGGGCCACAGCATGGCCCCAAACCTGATAAAATCCCGATTTAAAAAAAGTGCCGGAAAAAGGGCTTTCAACCCCCATTTTTGGTTTTACTGGGGCTTGGACTTTAAAATGTCCCGGGCCCCCAGCATGAGCCCCAAAAACCCGCATAACCCCAGATTTTTTAAAAAAATGTTGAAAAAGGAGTCTTTCAACCACCATTTTTGTTTCACTGGACATTGATATACCTGTCCTGGGACGCATGGCCCCAAACCTGCATGACCCCCACATTTAAAAAGTGCCGGAAAAAGGAGTCTTTCAAAAACCCCCATTTTTGTTTCACTGGACATTTGGGGCTATACCCGTCCCGGGCCACAGCATGACCCAGGGCCCGGAGTTACAGTGAGTGCGGGGAGAGCCCCGGTGGGTCCGTCATTATTTTCACGCAGGTAAAATGCCCCGATGACGCAAGAACGAAAAATTTGTGTGCTAAAAAAGAGTGCGGGGGTGGGAAGGGAGAACTCCCGCCTTCCCCCAGTTAAAAGTCAATACCTGGGTAGGCTTGCCCCTCCGTATGAGTGTGGACCCAATTGACTTCACTTGGAAATATGGTGGTTAACGCTCCGTTACACCCAGGTGCCCTTTAAACTTGGCATTCTTTTTCTCATTTTACTCAAGTGCTGGAGGGAAAAGGTCTCTTTACTTTGTTCTCTGTCCCTGCTCCATACTCCATGCCTTGAAATAACCTAATTTTTGGTTTTAAGTTTTTTTCCCGTACTCCCCTTTTTTCAATTCAGAGGAATTTACTTTAAATTTAGAAAAAAACTTTTTAAAAAGGTGGAATCCCACCATGTCTTTGTTTTTCTTTTTTATTTTATTAAAAAGGGTTGTTCAATAAGGGTTTTATAGCTTGTTAAGATCTTGAAAAACAAGTCATTTTGCAATATGGTCCCTTAACAGTGTCCTACCTTTCCTGTTTCTGACAGCACCATCACCCTTGAGCCACTCTTGCCCTTGTGAAGAACAAATGTCTGTTTGAAACAAAATTTTTTTGAATGGACCTGAGTTTGCTGGTATAGCAAAAAAGCCTCCAAAAAAACAAGCATGACCCTTGAGCCACTTTGGACAAATTGTGAAAAAACAAATGTCTGTTAGAAACAAATTTTTTGAATAGGGCCCCGTAGTATAGCTGCATGTCCAGCAAAAAAGCCTCCAAAAATTCAAAAACAGACCCTTTGGCCCCTTTTGACAATGTGAAGAACAAAATGTCTATTAGAAAAAAAATTTTTTAGAAAAGGACCTGTAGTATTGCTGCATTTCAAAAACAGATGACCCAAAAAAAATTTTAAAAAATGATTTAGCCACTGTTAAAAAATCGTGAAGGAGAAATGCCACTTAGAAGCCCCCAAATTTTTGTTCCAAAGGGCCATGATTATTTTGTATCCACAGCAACAGACCCCAAAAAATTTAAAAAATTGCTTCTCAGCCCCTGTTAAAAATTGTGAGGCAACATGACCCCAAAAACCCCTTGACAATGTGAAAAAATTTTAAAAAATGAAGTTAGTAAATGGAATATGGTTTTGTCATGAAAACCCCGGTGTTTTTGTCTCTTACAGCAAAACCCGCAAAATGAAAAATGTTGGGAATTGAGAAAAAAATTGCGTAAGAAATGAATTTTAAAAATAAGTTTTTTAAGGGACCATTTTGTTTGGAGAGGAAAAGTGAAGTAGACCAGCAACTAATCGGTGACCCGGCAATTGGGGGCCAAAAACATCATAGAGACCCCTGCCTGATTTGTGAAGGTAAAGTTTGAATCAATATTTGTTATATGTATAAAATTTTGAAATCCCCAAACTTTTTTCCCCTTTTAAGGATTTCGCTGAGCGGAATCCCTTTTGTGGAAAATGTGAGCAATTATGAAGAAGCTAAGATGGCCAGGATGTGGGCCACTTGTTTCTGTTTCTCAAAAATGTGACCCCCAGCTATTGTCTCCTTTTTTGAAATTTCGTTTCACTGGAAAAAAAACTGAAGTTTTGGCTGATGTAATCCCAGAGACTTTTTCCCCAAGGCAGCGTGGGGGCCAAAAAAACGTATTTAAAACTGCTAAAATTGGAATACATCCGTTCCTTTTTTCTCTATTTCGCCTGGTTTATCTTGTTGAGTTATAAAATATGTTGTAAGGCTTGGGCTT
>JAODAL010063959.1:0-18968 GCA_025379985.1 Phyllomedusa bahiana
TTTTTTTCTAAAATTTTTGCTTTATTTTTTCCATGATTTGTTAGGTTCAACTCTTACGTCATTTTTACATTAGTTTTATATATATATACATACAAATAGTGTGTGTGCACATATATATATATTTCAAAATATGAAAAATAGACTTTTTTATATACTATTTTGTAATAACATTTTTTTACAGCAAAAGTGGCCTTAAAATAAGTTTTGCAATTGTGTATTTATATGTAGGTGATATAAAGTTTTAGGGCCCGTCCCCACAGCAGAGAGCAAATACTGGACGGATTATCCGACCGGTATTTGCTCTGTTTTGTGGCCGTGCACACGGCCGCTGGGGGACGGCTTTTCTCAGCTGTTTGCAGAGAAAAGCCCTCCATCCTCACATTGAGCTGTTCATATTCCACCCATAAACCAGGTGGAAGAATGAACATGCTCAGTGTTTTTTGGACCGCCAGCGGTCTAAAAAAAACGCCTGGCGGAAAACCCGTGCAGTGGGGACCGCCGCACGGGTTTTCCATAGAGGTCCGTACTAAAGTTTGAAAGACAGTTTACAGATGGCTTTCAAAACCGAAAACCGTCCAAAAACCCTTGCTGTGGGGACAAGCCCTTGGGGTCGCCAGTGGTGGGGCTTAAGGTTGCTGTTTGTGCTTTGTTTTTTTTTTTTTTTTTTTTTAAATAATATTTTATTTTGTTTATACATACATATATATTATTATTTTGTTTTATATATTGTATTTTACCTGTGGGCGGAATTTTTATATAACTTTCCTTTTTTTTTTTTTTTTCCCTGTGACTATAGCTTATATATTAGTCCCATTTACAGAGGAAATACAAATCCTAAGGGCTTGCCCCATGGCACAGGTTTTCACCCGGTTTTCACCCGGTTTTACAGACAGTTTTCGGTTTTAAAAACCATCTGTAAACCGGGTGCCAACTTTTAAAATGGACCTTACTGGGAAACCTGCGCAGCTGTCCCCTCTGCATGGGTTTTCTATTGGGCAGTTTTTCAGACCGTCGGCGGTCCGAAAAACATTGAGCATGTTCATTCTTCTGCCCGATTTTCGGGCGGAACATGAACATCTCAATGCAAGGGGGGAGTGCACGGCCGCAAAACAGTGCAAATTCCGGTCGCAATTTCCGACCGGTATTTGCACTGTGCCGTGTGAACAGCCCCTAAAGTCACTGTAGAACTGATCTGGGTCTGATAAGCAGTTCATACAATTACTGAACCCTGGCAATCACGGCGCTGGAAGGCCAGAAGCTGGGAAACTTCCTGCCTATCTATGAATACAGAGCTCAATGAGCTCTGTATATGCAGTGATCTGGAAGAAGATGGGATGATAATAAACCCTCCCTGTCTTCTTGGTGGAGAGCTCGGCTAACAATGACAGCTGGCTCTCCTCCCGCGCATCTGCACAATTAGGGTGAGTTCACATGGAGTCTTCTAGGGGTATAGCAGTGCATACTTTACACATCACTATATGCCTGGTGTTTTAGAAGTACATGTTGGCTAGCAAGTACTTCTAAAATGCTCTGTGCCGGCTTCCATTGACTTTAACTTTCCCATCTCCCAGCATACAATACCCATGTTGGGGAAAACGGCAGGTAAGCCTAACTCTCAATGAGAGCTATGAATTACTGTATTTGCAGGCCGCAAAAACGCCATGTGAACATAACCTTAGGGTGTGTTCACTCGATGTACTGCGGCGCGTACAGCCCGCCGGCCCCATTGACTTTCATTACTCACGGCGCGTATTCGGCGCATTTAATTGACATGTCACTTATTTCCCCGCTCGTACATTACGATCGTAGTGTACGAATGGGGAGAGGAGGCGTAATCCATAGTTCTCTATGAGAATTATGGATGTCTCTTTGAGAATTGTGGATGACCGTAATTTCGGTGCACATGTTGACCATATTAGAGCGCATATATGTGGCGAAATGCGCGCCGAAATTACCCCGTGTGAACATAGCCTTAGTGTTGTGATCTCTGCACGGACATTCATACAAGAGATCAATGACCAATGCCCGGGCATTTAAAGTCAACAGAAGGTTATCATGCAGTTAAAACTGCATGATAACTATGAGGTCACATTTTGCATAGATTCTTAAGCACAGCGTGGTGAATTCTAGATTAGGCATACTAACTAAGAGCTCATACAAAGCAGTTATTAATAAATATTGGTTACTGAGATTAAAAAAAACAAATCACATGCTCCAGATAAAAAGAGTACAGACTTGTTCTCACAATCAATTTCACCGATACCCGGAACATGCCATTACGCCCTCTAGCCTAAAGCAGTTTTCCTACCAAGTATAAATGTGGCCTGTACACAGGAGGCAGCTGCTACATCAAGGCAGAAACTGAATGAGATTTTGGAGGAAATATAAGAAATGTATGAAAACTAGGTCTAGGTCTAAGACTTTCTTTGTTGCCCATAGCCACCAATCAGAACTACTCTTTCATTTTTTTTATATATGAAATTCTGATTGAATGCTATGGGCAACAAAGACAGTCTTAGATCTAGATAGTTTTCATATACAAGGCCATTTGTAATAAATGTGTGCTGATCTTTTCATTACAGTTTTAAGCGTATACAGAAACAGACGGGAAGGTCATCCACCTTGTAAGCCGTGTCTACACAGCAGACTATAAAATACTGTTCGGATTCTAATTGGAATCCGACAGTCTGTTTTTCATTTTGTAATTGCCATGCCTTTTCAATGTGGCTTTCGGTCTGTGATAGAACAGTACTGTGATCCGCTGTTTTCCGACAGATTATATAACATGTTCTAAGTTTTTTCAAATTTGACCTTAGAAAATCCAAGCTGTGTAGACAACAGCTCGGATTTTCGATTGCGGTCTATGCATTGGTTTACAGACGGATTTTGTAGATTCTAAATACTGAATCCACTTTAAAATCTGACTGTAAACCAGTTCTGTGCAGACATAGCCAGGGCTGTGGAGTCAAAGTCGGAGTCGTGGAGTCGGTGCCTATTTTGCAGGAGTCAGAGTCGTCATAAAAGGGACCGACTCCAACTTCCAAAATATATAATTAGTTGGTCCAGTTAGTTCGATGCAGTTCAAAGAGCAAGAGGAATTGGGTCCGGCCAGTGCTACTGCTCCCATATCTTCAGCCTTATCACATGAGGCGTGTAATTGATGACATGGAGCAGGCAAAGCGCTGCCCCAGGGGATAAGATTCCGCTCCCATGGCAAACAGATTTCAGCAAAATTTTTCACCTGCTTTCAAAGAAGTAGAAGAGTTCAATCATTCATCAAAATTGACTGTGGCTGAGGCAATTCCTTTATACCCTGACATTGTTAGAGATGTTGCTCCTATGGTCACCGCTTTGCCCCCAACTCAAGTTAGTGTAGAGAGGCTGTTCTCTAGCCTGGAAATAATGAGATCAGATGTGAGGTCATGTATGCAGGATCTGATGGAGGCAATACTATTTCTCAGAACAAATTCAGAGACTCCACAAATGTTCCTGCAGTGTTTTGCATATTTACAATTTTTTTGTGTTCTAAAGTCATATCCAATAAATATATTTTACACTGACAAGCAAAAGGGTAACAATGTTTTGAACTTGTGACTTTCAGGCTCCATATCTCTCCAACCACTACAGCTTTGTACATACAGCTACTGTAATTTTATATACAGTCATCTTACATATCTTATACATAAATTTGACTTGCAAGTATTTAGCATCTGCTTAGTTCTGCAGATTCTTTCCTGTAACTGCATTTTTTACTGTTTTGCTCCTAAAAATCAAAATTTTTAATTTTTAGCATTTTGTTAGTATTTGGGAAATCCACCTTTTGGTTTTCAATACTGCCTGAATCCTTCTGGGCTCTGGATCAGATTCAAGCAGGTCTTAACCAAAATCTGATCCCAGGTCTCTTCCACACATTCCCAATGTTGGTGCAGACTGGACTTGGATACAAATACAGCTTTTTCTTCAACTCTACCCACAAGTGTTCAAAAGATCAAAACATTGTTACCCTTTTGCTTGTCAGTGTGTGTTCTACCTAAATAGCTTGATTATTGTATCATAAGCTGATAAACAGCCTGATGTTACCACTTTACTACAGTAAAGTTATCACTTAAACATGTGCCATATATGAGGGAGTCAGGAGTCGGCGTCGGAGTCGGGAGTCGGAGTCGGAGATTTGGGAAATTGAGGAGTCGGAGTCGGGATTTAGGCTTGCCGACTCCACAGCCCTGGACATAGCCTTAGACATGTATGTTATATGTTCTGGATATGAAATAATTGTTAGTAGTGGGAAAGCCCATGTCAATGCAGAAGTAGATATGCATTGTTGATCTCTGTTGACGTGAACATGAAGAACATGTTCTAAGTTTTTTCAAATCCAACCTTGTGTAGACAACAGCTCAGATTTTCTATTGCGGTTTACGGCATTGGTTTACAGTTGGATTTTTGCAAATTCGAAATACTGAATCCACTTTAAAATATGACTGTAAACGAGTCCTGTGACATGTATGCTATATGTTCTGGATATGAAATATTTGTCTATTGTGGGAAAGCCCAAATCTATGCAGATGTTGACCTGCTTGATTGAACTCTGTTGAAGTGAACATGAAGGGGTTTAGGCAACATAATGAGGCCTTTATCATACCTCCGCATATCTGTGAATTCATACAGAGGCGTGCAGGGGTTTTCTCTCTCAGGTCTGTAAGAATCCATCATAGAGATAATCATGGCCGCCTTCATCAGATGCCGTGTGAACAGGCTCGGACTGGCCCACAGGGGACTACGGGAAACCCCCTTTGGGCCCCTGAGAATGGTAGACCTAAAGTTGTTTTGTAACTGCATATACACTACCATTCAAAAGTTTGGGGTCACTTAGAAATGTCCTTATTTTTGAAAGAAAAGCAGTTTTTTTCAATGAAGCTAACATTAAAGGGGTTTTATCATTTCATTAAATGGTCTTCAGAATAAGGGGACAGTGAAAACAAGCAACTTTGCAATTGGATGTCATTAGCAAAGCTGTCTTGTATTCACAGTTTTCCTTATCTTGTGTTTTTGTTTACACTGATATCCAGTGCTGGTCGGATCCCTCCGGATTCCTCCTCCTTGCATTTCACTAGCTGAGAGCTCATTTACATTCTGTACAGCCCCCCAGTCGTATTGAGCATTCCTGTGTCTCTCACTCAGAGTAAGGGATCGGCACATTTTCACTTTATACAGCCAGAAGAAACAGAATTACACTGAAGGGCTTACACAATCAGGAAATAGCACAATTTGTGTCGCTCCCTGCCTGACTCACAGTTAGGGGCTGTAGCATTTTCTCTCTCCACACCCAGCAGAAACAGACTGCAACAGATTCTACAATGAGAAAACATAACAGTTTTTGTCCCGGTGCCTAACTCTCCTGCATAGAAGGAGATCTGTCCGTTCATAGAGCTGGATTCAACTGTGACACATCTCCAGCTTTGAGAGGAGAGATCAGTGCTCAGTCTAGATTGAATGCAGCCTGTGGTATGTATACAGCTCTTACAAAATAAGACTGCATAGGAAAGAAACATTTGACATGTGACTCAGAGAGCGGGCGGAGTCTCGAGCCAGCGGGAACATAAAGGGGGGGATGAATGTCACCCACTTGGAGGGGAAGAAACGCCCTTGCTTTTCCCAAAGTTGAGAAGCTGAAGCAGTATGAATCAGCCGAACTAAGGAAGCGATAAAATCCCCTTTAAATGAATCAGAAATACAGTCTTACATTGTTATGTGGTAAATCACTATTCTACTGCAAACATCTGGTTTGTTAATGAAATATCAAAAGGTGTATAGAGCTCATTCCAACAACCATCACTCCAGTTTTTCTAATGGACATTTAAATTAACTGTGTAAAAAAGCTATTGGCCACTAAACAGTTTTGATGATTAGAGAAAGCTAAAAAAACTGACCTTAAATTTGAGCTATTTGAGAATCTGAAGCATTAGATTTGTTGGTTTCGATTAAACTCGAAAAAGGGCCAGAAGAAACCCCGTACTCACCAGTTCCCGCTCCTGTGTCGGCTCTGACAGCCGCCGCGCCGAAACCCCGCTTAGGGCGCGCGCACGACGGCTGGTCGGTTTTAAAAAGGGCCCAGCGCACCGTTAATTAGTTATGGACGGCCGCTGGTCCCATATAAGGAATACGCCCCGAGCACTCTCTGCCAGTTTGTTGGTGTGTGTTAGCAAGTCTTGAGAGTGTTCTAGTCCTGTCTGATTATCTGTGTACCAGTCCGTTCCGCTACGTTTCCTGACCTTGCCTGTTTGCCGCCTGCCCTGACCGTCTGCCTGTCTCTGACCACGAACCTCTGCCGCCTGCCTGACCTTCTCCTGTCCCTGACTACCCTCGGGATTACAATTCTGTCCCAACGCAAAACCCCGCCGCCATCGCAACAAGTCACTCAGGCCGTATGACCTGGTAGCCTCACGCACAGCAAGTCCATTCCGCTTTGCGGGGGGCTCTGGTGAATTCCGTGGGCTATTTAGACTCCGCTCCCTGCGTGGTTTAAAACTATCTTCACTTGCGGGGGCCAGCGAATCCACCTCTGCATTAACAGGGTGAAATTTCTCCAATTACCTCAGCAAATTAACACTAGAATGCCAAAGGTCTACAATCGGAATTGCTGCAAAGGGAGATTCTTTGATAAAGGGCAAAAGTTTGAAGTAGAAAATTTTTATTTCCAAAAAAAAACTTTTATTTCAAACCCTTGTCAATGTCCAACTATATTTCTATTCATTTTGCAACTCATTTGATAAATAAAAGTATGAGTTTGCAGGGAAAACACAAAATTGTCTGGGTAACCCCAAACTTTTGAACGGTATTGTACATGCTCAGAAGAGGCAAGAAAAACATAGCATGGCAAGAAGCAGAGTATAGGAACATGTACAGTTATTTACAGTAGCTGTAAGGTAGGCACCAAAAATAAACTCCACCAGTAGGCCCATAAAAACTCAACTGGTAGGCCCCTAGAATCAACTCCACCTATGGGCCCTAAACACCCTAGTCCAACACAGCGTGTGAACAGGTAACTTCTAGAGTTAAAGTGGTATTTCCATCTTAAACACTTATGGCATATTCACAGGTCTGATACATATAGATCCAATCCAGGACTACCCTATATACACACATCACTAAGAGGACTACTGTGATCAGCTCAGTATCCAGCAGATAAACACTGATTGTAGGAAAACTGCTAAATGAACAGTAGTAATAAGTGGCTGTAATAGGGGTCTATGTCACAAATTGATGTTGCACAGCATAAACCTGTAAACCTAGTGAAAGATTCCCTTTAAAAGGTTTTTCCCACAAATAAAATGTTTTATCTATCCACAGAATAGGTGATAAATGTATGATCGGTGGGGGCCAACCGTATAGAGTCCCATAATCACTAGGAGGATGATTGGTCAGCTGATCCTCCTCACTACATGATCACATTTGACAGGTGTATAAATAGAGTGGCAGCTGATGAGTGCTTTACTTACCGGACCCTACCTGGACTGGCCCACAGGGGAGTAGGCTAAACCTTGGTAAGCACTCTTTTCATGATGGACCCCTCACATGCAGTGTATGCAGTCTTGTATGGTAGCTGTAGAATGGGCCCCAAGAATAAACTCCACTGGTGTGTCCTAGGACTGACTCCACTGGTGTGCCCTAGGAATGAACTCCACTGGTGTGCCCTAGGAATGAACTTCGCTGGTGTGCCCTAGGAATGAACTCCGCTGGTGTGCCCTAGGAATGAACTTCGCTGGTGTGCCCCCAGGAATGAACTCCACTGGGTTTTCCCTAGGAAAGAACTTCGTTGTGTGCCCCAGGAACGAACTCCCCTGGTGTGCCCTAGAATGAACTCCGCTGTGTGCCCTAGAATGAACTCCACTGGTGTGCCCTAGAATAACTCCGCTGGTGTGCCCTAGAATAACTCCACTGGTGTGCCCTAGGAAAAGAACTCCGCTGTGTGCCTTAGGAATGAACTCCGCTGGTGTGCCCTAGGGATGAACTCCACTGGTGTGCCCTGGGAATGAACTCCTCTGGTGTGCCCTAGGAATGAACTCCGCTGGTGTGCCTTAGGAATGAACTCCTCTGGTGTGCCCTAGGAATGAACTCCGCTGGTGTGCCCTAGGAATGAACTCCGCTGGTGTGCCCTTGGAATGAACTCCGCTGGTGTGTCCTAGGAATGAACTCCGCTGGTGTGCCTTAGGAATGAACTCCGCTGGTGTGCCCAAGGGATGAACTCAGCTGGTGTGCCCTAGGAATGAACTCCCCTGGTGAGCCCTACGGATGACCTCCGATGGTGGGCCTAAGGAATGAAATCCGATCGAGGGCCCTAGGAATGAACTCCGCTGGTGGGCCCTAGGAATGAACTCCGTTGGTGGGCCCTAGGAATGAACTCCGCTGGTGGGCCCCAACAATCAGATTTACTGGTGGCCAAAAGAATTAGCTTTACTGGTGGACCCCAACAGGGGCGTAGCTATAGGGGGTGCAGAAGCAGCAGTTGCTACTGGGCCTGCAGCCTGAGGGGGCCCAAAAGTCCTTATGCCACATAAGGAGACAACAACATTGTAAGTGGCACATTGTAGCCTGGGGGGGCCCATTTCACTTTTGCACCAGGGCCCACAGGCTTCAAGTTACGCCTCTGGACACAAAAAACCAACTTTACCAATGGGCCCCAATAATCAGCTTTACTGGTGGGCCCAAAGAATCTATATAATCAGAATCAAGTATCAGCTTTACTGGTGGGTCCCAAGCACCTCAGCCCGACACTGAGGGTACGGCCACATGGCAAGCACAAAATGCCAGTCGCATTCTGTTTAAAGAATCCGCCTGGTATGTTATCATTATTACAATGGTTTTGGGGGACGGTTCTGTTTGCGGTTTGCGGATTCGCCTGTCCAACTTAGGGCTTGTCCCCATGGCACAGGTTTTAAGTCGGTTTTACAGACGGTTTTCGGATTTGAAAACTGTAAAGCGACTGTCAGCCTTTTACATTGATTTTAATAGAAGATATGTGCAGCGGTCCCCACTGCACAGATTTTCCGCTAGATGTTTTTTTACACCGTCGGCATAACTAAAAACTTAAAACATGTTCATTCCTCTGAACATGTGGGTGCGAAGGGGAACGGCTTGAATCCACAAACTGACTAAACAGACTAAATCCGACCGGTGTTTTGTCTTTGCCATGTTAACACACCCTTAATCACTGACTAGCATACCTTCCGCCTGAAAACTGGTTGGAAGATTGTGCATGTTTTTAGAACCAAAAACGTACACATAGGCTGTATGGACAAAACATTGAACTTTACTTCATTTTTATAAATTGGTGCATAAAAGACATAGTTCTATGACGAACACCTTAGGCAATGAAAAACATATGAAAACGTGGCAGTACTTAGCTGTATAGCTTCTCCTGTTTAGGAGGTGAGTGATAGTCCCATAGTAGACTAGTAGGAGCCGATCATGCTGAGTTGCAGCCCAGTGCTGCCATGCAATGACGCGACGTTTCGGAAGCACGCCTTCCTTTCCTTTGCTTGAGAAAGGAAGGTGTGCCTTCCGAAACGTCGCGTCATTGCATGGCGGCACTGGGCTGCAACTCAGCATGATCGGCTCCTACTAGTCTACTATGGACTATCACTCACCTCCTAAACAGGAGAAGCTATACAGCTAAGTACTGCCACGTTTTCATATGTTTTACATTGCCTAAGGTGTTCGTCATAGAACTATGTCTTTTATGCACCAATTTATAAAAATGAAGTAAAGTTCAATGTGTTGTCCATACAGCCTATGTGACGTTTTTGATTGATATAGGGGAGTCTAAGCAAGGTACTCCTAACGGCTGGGACTATAACGTGTGCACTGCTAATATACGGCATTGTTTGCAATTATTGGATCATGTTTTTAGAACGCCAGCAGTGTTAAAATCCGTCCGGCTGAAAATCCGCTCAGTGTAGACTACTTGGCATATTTTCTACTGAAGTCTATGGGGATGGTTGACAGTCGGTTTTCAAATCTGAAAATGGTCTGAAAACCATGCCGTTTGGACTTACCCTTAGGGCTTGTCCCCACAGAATGGGTCTTCAGGCGGTTTTACAGATGGTTTTCGGATTTGAAAACCGTCTCTAAACCGGCTGTCAACCTTTAACATTGATTTAAATAGAAAATCAGTGCAGCAGTCCACACTGCACGGATTTTCTGCCAGACGGTTTTTGACACCACCGGGTGTTCCTAAAAGAAAATGTTCATTCTTCTGCCCGGTTTTCGGGCAGAAGATGTACTTGTCAGTGGTTGAGAGGGACGGGCAAATCCACAGACCACTAAGAGAACCGTCCCCCAAAACCACGTACAAGATGTCAAACCTGCCGTGTGGACTTAGCCTTACAGTTTCTGCATCTGTTTGATGCCATGTGAACATAGCATAATACAGTATATAAAATCTGGAATCCTACCGTCTACTAAAGCAACATAGTAAATTCACTGGTCAAATGTTTTTCTTTGGACATGAAGAGGAACATGTAACCACAATACGTCTTTGTTCGGCAGGGCAAATAATAGCTGGCATAAATGTCCTGTGCCAGATGAGGAGGGATGGCGCTCAGGTGTCTGATGACAACCAAGATCCTGCTCTTACGGCTGGGACTGGAGAAACCTCAGGACCAGCTGTTCAGATGCCACAGGGAATAGTGACCATAGCGTGTAAGTGGTTTTAGAGGGAGGGGGTTCCTTCTGCAATCTGTTCCTAGGGAGCTAATGGATTTTCATACTAACCGGGGACCTAATGAAGGTCCCCAGGTGTGTCTTCTATGTATGCTTTTTAGGCCCTGCCAGAAGTAAAGCTCAGTAGGATGCCTGGGAGTTTTACTTTGACAGGTCTAATATAATGCAGTACATAAGTAATGTGATATGTCATATGTGCAATCAAATGATTGTATGTTTAAGTCCCGTAGTGGGACTCATAAAAAAGGGTGCTTTCACATTTTTTTTTGCATTTTTTTTATGCGTTTTGTTTTGCAGAAATGCACAGCATTAACTACTGTGCATTTCTGCAAAAAAAAAGCACCAAAAATGCATCATAAAAAAATGCACCATGTGAAAGCACCCTAAGAAAGACATAGATTAAAAAACCCCAAGTAAGATAAAAAAAATAAATTCCCATTTTTAACAAACAAAATCCCTATTTATGGAAAAAAATAAATATAATAAAATCTATACATAATTTGTATTGCTACAGCTGTAACAACTCACACTATGAAATTTACAGTAAAGGAAATAATTATTTGATTCTGTGCTGATTGTGTAAGTTTGGCCACTGACAAAGACAAGAACAGTCTATAATTTTAAGGGTAGTTTAATTTTAACATTGAGAGACAGAATATCCAAAATAAAATCCAGAAAATCACATTGTATAAATTATATAAATGTATTTGCATTTTGCTGAGAGAAATAAGTATTTGATCCCTCTTGCAAACAAGACTTAATGCTTAGTGGCAAAACCCTTGTTGGCAAGCACAGCAGTCAGATTTTTTTTTGTTGATGATGAGGTTTACGCACAGGTCAGGAGGAATTTTGGTCCACTCCTCTTTGTAGATCATCTCTAAATCACTAAGATTTTGAGGTTGTCGTTTGGCAACTCGGAGCTTCAACTCCCTCCATAAGTTTTCTATGGGATTAAGGTCTGGAGACTGGCTAGGCCTCTCAATTACCTTAGTGTGCTTCTTTTTAGCCACTTCTCCTGTTGCCTTGGCTGTATGTTTTGGGTCATTGTCTTGATGGAAGACCCAGACATGACCCATTTTTAATGTCCTGGTGGAGAGAAGGAGGTTGTCACTCAGGATTTTACGGTACATGGCTCCATCCATTCTCCCATTGATGCGGTGAAGTAGTCCTGTGCCCTTAGCAGAGAAACACCCCCAAACAGTGGGGACGGTGTTCTTTGGGTCATAGGCAGCATTTCTCTTCCTCCAAACACGGTGAGTTGAGTTAATGCTAAAGAGCTACATTTTTGTCTCATCTGACCACAGCACCTTCTCCCAATCACTCACAGAACCATCCAGGTGTTCATTGGCAAACTTCAGATGGGCCTGCACATGTGCCTTCTTGAGCAGGGCGACCTTGCAGGCACTGCAGGATTTTAAAGCATTACGATGTCATGTGTTACCAATGGTTTTCTGGGTCACTGTGGTCCCAGCTGCCTTGAGATCATTAACAAGTTCACCCTGTGTAGTTTTAGGTTGATCTCTCACTTTCCTCATGATCAAGGATACTCCATGAGGTGAGATTTTGCATGGTGCCCCAGATTGATGTCAATTGACAGTCATTTTGTATTTCTTCCATTTTCTTACTATTGTACCAACATCGTCTTACTTATGGTTTTGTAGCCCATTCCAGCTTTGTGCAGCTTTATGATCTTGTCCCTGACATCCTTAGAAAGCTCTTTGTTCTTGCCCATGTTGCAGAGGTTAGCGTCTGACTGATTAATTGAGTCTGTGGACAGGAGTCTTTTATAAAGGTGACTAAGACAGCTGTCTTTAATGCAGGTAATGCATTGATTAGGAGCGTCTAATTGGTCTGTAGGAGCCAGAGCTCTTAATGGTTGGTAGGGGATCAAATACTTATTTCTCTCATAAAAATGCAAATAAATTTATTTAATTTATACAATGTGATTTTCTGGGTTTTATTTTGGATATTCTGTCTCTCAATGTTTAATTTAACCTACCATTAAAACTGTTCATGTCTTTGTCAGTGGTCAAACTTACAAAATCAGCAAGGGATCAAATAATTATTTCCTTCCCTGTAATTTCTAAGATGATAGTTGGCTGGTAGTAGTAACTACAGTATATACATACTTGACAACTTTTGAAAGGGGCCGTCATGGAGATTTGAAGCTATGCACGTTTCCCCAAAAATTTGCATGACCACTCCCTCTTCGTGTCAAGTCACACCCCTTCCACTAAAGGTCCTGGCCAATGCACTTTAGGGTGCTTTCACACAGAGTGTTTTATAGTGCCTTTTTTATGCATTTTTTTGATGCGCTTTTTGTGCAGAATGTACAGCATTAATTGCTGTGTCTTTCGGCACAAAAAACGCATCCCAAAAACGCATCAGAAAAACGCTGCGTGTGAAAACACCCTTACTTTGTAACGGCTCTGGAAGAAAGCTAATTTAATATTTTGGCGTCACCCAGCTTTCTTGGATGTTGTATAGCCTATTCAGCCTACGGCTAAACCTGAACCTAAACCATTACACTGCTACCAAAATTTCCATCATACAGTGATTATACAGTGGAAGTTGCCAGTGCACACAGGCTCTGCAGACTGTATATTACCTCCATACAGGGATCATATAGTGGTAGATACTAGTGTACACAGGCTCTGCAGACATTTAAGTGACTACAGTGCAGTTACATCTATGGACTCACCAGAGATGTCTCCTGTGACTGGAATTGTTATCTTTCTCTTTTCTTCTCCATCCTGTCCAGATCGCCATGATGATTTCTCCTGGCCATGACTCGTCCCTGCAAAATTTACCACAAAAACATCTTAGAATTCGATATTTGTCAGCATTTCCTTACCTGTGCAAACTCCACATGGGGTGATAGGTGGAGAGATTAAGAGATAACAGGTGGATGTGGTGGGTGATATGTGGAGGTTGTATTTTGTATTGGCACTAGGATGCATAATGCAATGGTGGGGGAGGGATGAGAGAGGCGTACAAAGCACAGTTTACAATCTCCTTGGGTGGGGTAGAGACGCACCCCCCTGCTGCAGCTGTGGTCAGTACCTCCTCAGAATCATATTGTGCCCGTTGAACTCCGTACTCTGCATCCCCTGGAATGATCTTCAGCGGGTGCAGGAGATGGAGTTTAGAGCTGTCATTTTTTAAATGCTTTTATTTTGATACAGATTCCCACTTTGGACTACTTCGGATTCGGTGGACTATGTCAGATCAAACTTGGATGTATTTTTTTTTAATTAACATGGACGTGGGCTGTTGTCGGGGCGTGTTTATCGAAATAAAAGTTTTCTTTGTGCAATTTGTGTGTGTTTTTTTGTTCAACTTACTGACGCGTCTCCATTACTATCACTCGGGCTTGGTGTCAGCCAGTAGTGTTTTTTTTGTAGCCCAAGGCTGACACTTACCCAGTACCCAATGATCCAGGGGGACTGGGAAGGGCTGGGTAACCATCAGATATGGACCCTCTAATGTGATGGTCCACTTCTGGGCCGGTTGTGGGCTGGTATTTCTGGAATGGGAAGGAACCAGTATCAATGGATCTTCCCATTCTGATATTGTCAGGCTGCAGCTTTCAGTTTTATGTAGGAGGGGAACCCCAAAGACATGGAATCCCTCCTTATTTTCCATAACCAGCCAATGGTAAAACAGACTGATATTGTCAGAATGGGAATGCCCATCGATACTTGTCCTAACCCTCATTAGGATTCTTAAAGGCTCTTTCCATTACTCCTGGTGCATTGGGTACTGGAGTAATAGTGACATGGGGTTAGTGTCAGCCTTGTGCTTCTAAAACGACCGCTGGCTGACACCAAGCCCAAATGATGGTAATGAAGAGGCATCTGTCAGATACCTCCATTACTATCACTGGAATTATTAAAAAAAAAAAAAAACAGACACAAATTGCACATATAAACTTTTATTTAAACACTCACCAACACCAGCCACCTTTAGGGTATGTTCATACTGCATTATTCAATCCGAAAAACGGATTGAAAAACACTGGGTCAAACGCATCTAAGCACCCAAAGTGTGGTGCGTATTTGGATGTATTTTCTGTGCAGCAGAAACGCACCCTGTAGTTTTAAATAGTATGTCTGCTGCGTCAAACAGATCAAGAATTGACATGTCAATTCTTTGAACGGATCTGAAAGATGCATTAGAAAGACACATGTAAAACATACATCAGCGTTCAGACACTTGAACGCCGATGCGTGTTTTACATTGAAACTAATGTAAATCACACTGCACTTTATCAGATGCATATTTGGGTCCGGTTTTGGTCCGAAACATGGATCCAAACACGCATCTAAAACGTATCCAAAAATGTATCCAGTGTGAACATACCCTTAACCATTTTATTTAAAAAAAATAGATCCAAAAGGGTTGATTTCCCAAAGAGTCCACCCAATTTTGAATAGTCCAAATGGGGGAAATTAAATTTAAACCCAAAATTTTACTTATGCAGGGCCCCTTTTCCCAGCTAAAAATGCACTCAGGGGGGAGGTGAAGAAATTTTTCGCACCCTTCCCCCCTCGGAACATAATGCAAACAGTGCTTTACCAAACAACTAAAAACTAAAATATACAAAAAGCTTTAACAAATTTGCTGCAAAAAAAACTACTAAAAATAGTCATACAGTTTCCAAAAAACACAGCTACAAAAACCCAAACCCAAAACCCCCGGCCCAATTTGTACCAATGCAAAAACAAAACACATATCACCAAAACATAGTGACCGAATAATCCCCTACCAAAACCCACCAAATTTTCCCAAAAATTGATACTGACTAAACCCCGAAAAAACCGTAAACCCCATATCCACAAAGTACTAATAAATTTCAACATAAACCCTTTACTGAGTAAAAAACCATTAAAAACTACCAAAATAAAAATTACTGTAAAACAGTGGTTCCAATTTGGTTTTACAGGCCTGGAGACATATAATCGATTACAGTAAATTTTCATCCGGGACTTACAGGAGACGTCCCCGAAGATTGTTCCCCTTTCTCTTTTTTTTTTTTCTTTTCCCCTCGTCCCCGACGCCCATGGGGCATTTTTAAAACCCGGGGTTTTGACTCTTTACTGTAAACTGTAAAAAAACAAAAAATCCCTTTGACCCCTCACTTTTTCATCCTTCCCCCCTACCAAATTTCCCAACTCTAACAAACTCCCCATCTAGACACCTCAAAAATTTTAGCCCCGTAAATTTTGCCCCCTGTAGCCAAACAGAGCCCCCCTTTCAATGTAAGTTTGCCCATGTAACCAAAAGTAGCCCCTATAAATGAGGTAGTTTTCCCTTATAGCCAGATAATGCCCCTAAGCCAAGAGAATTTTTCACTAAAGCCAGATAGGGACCTCTTATAAACCAGGGAGATGCCTCTGTACCAGGGGATGCCCCCTTTTTTGCCAGGGGAAAAATGCCTATGTCCCCGGGGATGCCCCCCCAAGCTAGGGAATTCCCCCTGTACCAGGGGATGCCCCCCTTTGCCAGGTGATTTCCCCTTTTAAGGGTTAAAAGCCCCTCTGTAGCCAGTAGATGGGCCCCCCTTTTAGCCAGTAGATTCCCCCCTTATAGGCCGTAGAATTTCCCCCCCTTTTTGCCGTAGATTTCCCCCCCGTAAAACCATAAAGTTCCCTTTTTAGCCAGTAATGCTCCCCTGACCAGTAATGCCCCCCCTGTAGCCAATAAGGGAAAAAAAAAAAAATTACTCACCTCGGTCCCCCCCGACCCGGGCCCAGACCCACTGAAACGGGGTTAAACGGGGTAACGTCCCACCCCGCTTTTTCCCCGTTTACGCCCGCTCCCATGGAACCCCCGGGCGGCAAAAGGGTTCCCGGGGGCCCCGAACATCCCAGCCGCGGGGGGGCGGTAAAGGGCCCTGCGCCCCCCCAAAGCTGTTTAAAGGGAAACGGCGCTCAAAAGCTCCGATACATACAGGGGGGATTTAGGGGGTTTAACGATTCCCCCTCCTTCCTCCGCACTGTGCAGCCCGTGACCGACTGGGGCCTGTTTTAACAACGTCCAATTTTGGGCGAGGTGGGCGGCCCCCCCCCTCTGGAGAGCAACCCCCGTGCCCCCGGGCGATCCCCCTGCCCCTAGGAACCGGGCCCCGCTTATAAGTTGGATACCAAACCACATCCCCGGGAAAACGGGGGACAAACCAAACGCCCACAGGGAACCAAACCAACTTTCCCCTATAGGAAAACTTTTCCCACCTTTGGGGGGATGTAGGTCACCCACTTTCATGGATGCGGATAGGCTATTGCTATAGGCAATCGCCATTTTGGACCCCCCGCCCCCCCCCCGACTGCCCGAGACGACTGGGAGGGGACAGGAAAACCAGAGCAAGGGGGCGGGGACAAGGGGCAAATCCCCGCCCCCGGGGGGCCTTTTCCAGCCCCCCGCAGCCATGGAAACAGAAGGGGCAAAAAGACAGAGGGGGAAAATTCTGTCCCCCCGCGGTTCCCCTCTCCTCCCCCTGGACCCCCCGAGACAGACTGGTTGGGGGAAAGGGGAAAAAGGAGAAAAATCCTGCCCCCTTTAAGGGTGCGGAACAGACCACAGGGGGGAGGAACAAAAACAAGGGGGGAAAAAATAAAAAACCCAAACCCTTTTTAAAAGCAAAAAAGAACAAACGAAAAAAAAAAAGGGGGAAAAATCCCCCCTTTTAAAAAATAAAAATCAAGTAAGGTATGTTTTCCCACGGTTTTATTTGTGGGGCGTACTTTGGTGCGTAATATGCCTGAAGTACAGCTTGCAAATATGTTAAAGTCTTAGCTCTCAAATTTATGCTATGAAATTTTTTAGTGTATTCCCCCCGAGCGCCCGGGGGGGTACTGTAACGGGTGCAAAGGTAAACAGTTTACTTTACCAGGCCCTTCAAACCCCGAGGGGGGGCCCAAAAAGGGCCCCCCCTTTTCCCCTATAAAAAAACCAGCATTGGGAAGGGGTTGTCCCCACGGAAACCCTTTTTTTTTATGGTTTTTTTAGACTTTTTTCGGTTTTTGAAAAAAAGTCCCCGTCAAAATTTAAAAAAAAGGACCTTAATTGGAAAAACCGTGCAGCATCCGCACTGAACGGGTTTTTTTTCCCCCCGGGGTTTTTTTAGACCGCCGGGGGGGCCCCAAAAATAAAAACATGGCTTCCCCTTTTCCTGGTTTTTTGGGAGAATATGAAAAAAGCAATGTGAAAGGGGGGGGGGTTTTTTTTTTTTTTTTTCCCCCAAAAAGCCCGAAAAAAAAAGCTGACCCCCCCGGCCGTGTAACACGGCCCCCAAAAAAAACGGAGAAAATTTATCCCCCCGTTCAACCCCCGCAAAAACGGAAAAATCCGACCGGTATTTTTCTCCTGCGTGGGGGACGGGCCCTAAGTGGCACGTGGTAGCTGGGGGGCCCATTTCACTAAATTTCAAAAAGGGGCCCAAAAGGGTTGAATTACGCCTCGCCTGACGTACTGTGCGGCGGGAGAAAAAGTTTACGCTTTGGGGAAAAGGGAAAAAGGTTTAAGGGGAAATAAACCCCTAGTCGGGGGGACTTTTTTTTCTAAAACAGCACGGGATAGCGGCGTGCCCCTGGGGGATCCCCCTGTGTGAAAAATACCTAAAAAACCCCCAAACAAAAAAAACCCCCATATGGAAAAAAGGGAAAAAAATAAAAAAACCTCTTTTAAATTGAAAAAAGGAAAAAAAATGAAAATTAAAAGAATTTGGGTTTTAAAAGGGGGGTTGGGTGAAAAGTGTAACAGCACTGGCACCCCAGGGGCCTTTCCCTAGACCCCACAAAAAACCCCACCCCCGGGACCAAACACCCCCCCCAGGGCCCTTCGGGGCTGGAAGGGTTTTAAAAATTTCCCCCGCGCCAATTTCCGGGGGGAGGCTCGGGAGGGGGGGTTTGCAGGAAAACCCCCCCATTTGGGGACGCAGGGCCCCCTCCACCCCCGATTTGGCAAAAGGCGGGGGGGTGCTCCCGGTGGTCTGCACACTGGCACTGCCATGAGCTGGGCATGGAGGCAGGAGCCTGGATGTAGGCTGCTCCCCGCAGGATTGCCATTGTGCTGCACCATGCCATTGGGGGGGGGGCCCTGCCCGGGCCGCACAGCCAAAGCTGGCCCCCGGGGGCGGGGGGTTTGCACCAGCCTGACATCCAGGTTAACAACCCCCTTTTGCTGCAGGGCGGGGGGCTTCCCCGGTGAAGGCTCTATGGGGCAGGACGCAGGAGGAGGCAAAAGGGGGT
>JAODAL010063960.1:0-18967 GCA_025379985.1 Phyllomedusa bahiana
GAAACCAAAAACCAATTTTTAAAAGGACCTGTATATTGCTGCATTTCAAAGCAGCATGACCAAAAAAATTATAAAAATTACTTCTCAGCCACTGTTAAAAATTGTGAGGGAGAAATGCCACTTAGAAGCCACATTTCTGTTCCAAAGGACCATGATTATTGCTGTATCTCACAGCTACATGACCCCAAAAAATTATAAATATGACTTCTCAGCCACTATTAAAAATTGTGAGGGAGAAATGCCACTTAGAAGCCACATTTCTGTTCCAAAGGACCATGATTAATAGCTGCATCTCACAGCAACATGACCTCAAAACCATTGACAATGCGAAAACTTCTTAAGATAAAGTGAGTAAATGGAATACTGTGTTGTCATGAAACCTTGCTGTCTTTTACAGTCTCCTCACAGCAAAACCAGCAAAATGAACTGTTGGGAAAAGAGAATAAAAATTGCAGTAAGAAATGATCATTTTAAAAAAAGTTTTCAAGAGACCATTCTGTTTGAAAAGGAATGTGAAGTAGACGGCAACTAATCGGTGACCTCGCAATTGGGCCACAACATCATCAGAGATCCAAGCCTGATTCATCTTGATGAAAGTCAAACGATCCACATTATCTTTGGAAAGCCGGATGCGTTTGTCTGTAATGACTCCTCCAGCTGTGCTGAAGGTCCGCTCAATATGACGCTGGCTGCTGGGCAGGACAACACCTCTATGGCGTGACGAGCCAGCTCGGGCCATTCGTCCATTTTGGATACCCAGAAGTCTATTGGGTCCGGAACACATGCAAAAACATCGTGTTGAGACGCAGATAGTCGTGCACCATGATCTTAAGCTGATCTCTGTGTGTTGGATTGTGCCCTGCATTGCATGCGTTGGTGAGGTGGAAACACAAAGATTGCCAGAGGTCACCCATTAGTGCTTCGGCCACCTTGCCTGCTGCTGCCGCTACGCCTTCTAGGCACTCGACTGCTGTCACGTCGCTGATGTTGTTCAACCGTGCCATGTGGGGAACGTGAAGCTGACGCAACAGTTGTCTCCAGTTCATCGATCAGCTGGGTCTCCATTTCTGGCAATTTACGGTCTATTTGGGTGGGTGGAAGGAAAGTGCTGATTTTGTTTTGTACCGGGGATCCAGGAGGGTGGCCACCCAGTAACTGTTGTTCATTTTGATGGCCTTAATGCGAGGATCATGTTGGAGGAAATAGGAGCATCCAACACTCATGTGAGAGATGGAGCCTTGTTTTCCCAAGCCTCTGGGTCGAGCGGCACTAGCAAACTGTTCTTCCTCATCTTCCTCCTCCGCCTCAAATTCGCGCCAACCTCTTTCCAAGGCAGGGACGTCGGTAACATCGGTGTCTAGGAATACCTCCCCTCCTCCTCCCTCCGCTGCCTCCGGCACAGCTTCAACACAGCCCTGACTTGCCTGAGATGATGCACCCTGAGAGCTGATGCGCCACCTGCACTAGCTACTGACCCCGAACCACTGCTAATGAAGACCGATGAAATTGTGAAACTGTCGGGCCTTGTGATTTGACGGAGAGCGAAAGGCTCCGTGGTCCGCATCTGTGCCGATCCCTCCTCCGACCTGGCGGAGACCTGTCTTGTTTCAATAGTGTCCAACGATCGTCCATAATAAGATAACCACAATGCTCCTTTCTGACAAGGGCATTGTCCGCACTGACCATTTTGGTGAGGCTTCTTCAAACTGGCAAGGAGGTGCAGATCTCTTTCGCACCTGCCTCCACACTCGGTGGTTCAACACCCCGAGTGTCCCGCCACCCGCTGCTTATCAGGCCATGTGTCCACTTCGTACTGCGTAATGGTCATTGCACTTGCTGCCACAATCGCTGGAGCATGTGGAGGTGTAATTCCTAGTGTGTTGCCACGTCCAACAATGAGACAGTAGACGGGGAGGCCGAGAGCTGACGGCTGCACACGCAGCCAGCAGGAACACGAAGCAGGGTGCGAATGGCGGAAGTGGCGAACTCAGACCTCGAGCCTTCTCAGCAGGAAGTCCAACCCGGGTAGCTCTTTAGAAAATTCTGGACGACAAGTGTTTCATGAACATGTAGCCAGGCAAGGATGTGCTCCAGCAATACCGATCTTAAGGGCGGCAGCAGATTCCGCCCTGTTATCGCACCCCAACCTTGCCCCCCCCTGGCAAAGGTTCTTGTCACCCCATCCAGCGCTCGGTCTCGTTGCTTAGAGCCGTCAACAGCTCCTGACCTGTGTGTGGACGTCTCCAAGGCAGTTTAATTTCAACACGTCCTGGTGTCCTCTGGGACGTGATGCCACCAAGGACCTGGGGGAAATAGAGCCTGCCACCATCCCTGCGGTTTTGAAGAGCGTGCGCCGCGCCAGAGAGCCACCGTCACCTCCTAGAGACATCCTACCCAGCTCACCCAGTGAGGCTGTCACAGAGATATAGCGGCCTTCTGCCGGTGCTTTATCTAGTCCATGGTGTCGGTGTGAGATGGAGACTTTTTCCAGACACACAATGCAGACAACGCACTTGAAATTTTAGATGACACGTGCTTGCGCAGGGCAGGGACTAGGCCTTTTCTGGCAAAGAATTGCCTGCTCAGCATCTGTATTGGGGGCCAGGCGAGGGCCCATGACGTGGCGGAACCCATCTTAGTCCACCAGAACGAAAGGCAACATTTCCAAGGACAAAAGCCTGGCAATGCCGACATTTCCAGGCTATTGGCTTTGGATGGAGTTTGGGTTTAAAGTGTTTCTTCTGCTCCCAAACCTGGAAGACAGAAGCTGCTGCTAGACTGGTCACGTGTACGGCGTGCAGTTTCATACGGTGGAAGGTGAAGGGGTAATGATGTTCTCTGTGTGCTGTCGGTACTCGGGCGACGGTGGAGGCTAAAGCGGATGCTGATCCCTGATCATAGATCTGAGAGACATGGCAGCAGAAGCACGCTTGGTGGTGCGAGGAGGGAGGAGGCCGGAGACAGAGGGCAGGTACAATGAGTTGGAGGCCCGTGTCGGTCTGCCTTTTTTGGCCAAGTGATCCCTCCAGCTTCAACTCATGCATACGATGCATGTGACTAGACATGTTGGTGATGGTTAACCACTTAAGGTGCTGGCCTCTACTTATGCATTTACGTGCAAGCGGCATATGACATCCGCTGGGTGAATCAAGGTCTTCTGGAGTCAAAGAATCCCAGGCTTGAGAGGTTCCTGGACCATTTTGACGGCGATAAGCGAGGAGTGGGTTTGCGCTGACCCGTGGCTGGCGGAATCATATCAGCGGACGCCATCTTCTGCGACCGCCCTCTCCCTTTTTTGTGCGGTCCCGTTATTGACACCTACCCATCGTCTTCCTCCACGTCCACTGATGAAGGCGCTCGCTAAGCAAATTCTGCGGAAAATGACCAGGATGGATCCGCAATGTCCGTCATTCACTATCATCATCATCAACACAGAAGACTTGTCCTAACCTGACTTTCTCTGAAGCATCCAGAAGCTGCGGATCTAAAAGCAAGGGACACTGCAAGGCGTTGCCGACCGCCCGGGATTTTCTGTCCGATTGAACGCATTCTTCACCTCCCTCTGATGGCATCATAACGGCGTCAGACAGACTGAAATCTAATTGCCTCTTGATCTTTCTAACATGCCTTCTGACCCCAACCGCATTTTGTCATCAAGAGGTCTCGCAGAAAATGGATTATCAACAGTGGAGGTAACACGATGTGACATTTGGGATGCTTCAATATGGACGTAATCAGATGATGCTGATGACGACATTTCTGCCGTGACGTGCGAGGACGAGGCAGGTAAGACTGTCTAGATGCAGATGCATTACACCACTGCGTAGACAGATTGAGGCGACGATGTTCGTTACTTAGTCATTCAACAGGCCCTGACCCAACGAAACAGAGCCCTGCACGTCCCTGACAACTGGAACGATCCGTGGCATGCGTGGTTTTCGCCAGTACTGGATAGGGAAGCACCTTCTCCTCGTACCACTACCTCCATGTGAGCTACCCCCCACGTTGCTCGCTTAACACCTGCATTTCGCTCTGCATGTTCAGAAATATTGAAATTTCTGAGAAGGTAATGTGAATAGTTTTTTTAGGAAAGTACTCTTATTAAAAGACGGCATATCCACAGCTATTCTCAAATCCTCTAATCAAACAAAATCTGCTGGATCAAATTTACTGCAAGGGTCTATCAACAAATCTGACTGGGCAAAAGTCCAAAAAAACACGTATTGTTTTTTTTTTGGTATAAAAAACGGTATTTTTTTTTTCAACCCTTTTAATTCACCTGTGTGAAATAAAGCGTTTTTAAAATTACGTTAGCTGCTCCAAAGAACAAACCGGGTTGCAAAAGTCAAAAAACACGTAACTGTTTTTTTTTGGTATAATAAACGTATTTTTTGCACCCTTTTAATTTACCTGTGGTGAATAAGAATTGCTGTTTTTTAAAATTTTCGTGGTTTTTGCTCAATGAACAATGCTGGGTGTGCAAATCAAAAAACACTAACGTTATTTTTTAATACCCGGTATTTTTTTTTCACCTTCAAAATTTCCCTGTGGAATAAAGAATTGCTTTTTTAAATTTAAAGTAGATCTGCGTCAATGAAAAAATCTGGGTGGCAAAAGTCAAAAAACCTAACTGTTTTGTTTTGGGAAAAATAAACGGAATTTTTTGCACCTTTCAATTCACCCCGTGGGGAATATAGAATTGCGTTTTAAGATTTACGTGGAGTGCGTCAAAGAACAATGCTGGGTGTGCAAAATCAAAAAAAACTACGTTTGTTTTTGGGATAATAAACGGGATTTTTTTTTCACCCTTTTAATTCCCTGGTGAATATAGAATTGCTGTTTTAAGATTTACGTGGGGTGCGGGACAAAGAACAATGCTGGGTGGCAAAATCAAAAAACACGTAACTGTTATTTTTGGTATAATTTAAAAGTATTTTTGCACCTTTTAATCACCTGTGTGAAAAGAATTGCTGGTTTAAGATTTTCGTGGGGTGCAGCCCAATAACAATGCTGGGTGTGCAAAATCAAAACCCCCTAACTTTATTTTTGGTATAAAAAACGATATTTTTTTCACCTTTCAAACACCTTGGGGGAATATAAATTGCTGTTTTTAAGATTTACGTGAATGCTGCTTAATGAACAATGTGGGTGTGCAAAATCAAAAAACACTAACGTTATTTTTCGATGATACACAGTATTTTTGGCAAAAAACAACCGGCGACAAAAGATTGGGGGATTGTATTTAACTCAAGGGGATATATCCCATCACAGGGTAATGGGTAAAAAAAAATGAACACATATCTGAAATGTATACTGATAATAAAAATGGGAGTTTTCACCAAACAAAGAACCTGCATTTTACTAAAAAAGAGGGGTTATCCAAAAATTCAGGGCTGCCCAAATATCCGGGGAAAATTTTTTAAATAGCAAACTTTTAATAAAAAGATTTTCCCTACAATGTCTACACTAAGTCTTGGGGAAATTTTATCCATGTTCTTTAAGAAGTTTGTCTGTGTTCGCCCCCCGGGGGCCCCCCTTGCTTCCACCGCCGTGAATTTACAGGGAGATGCGCTTTTAAAATTCTCTAAAAACTAAAAAAATCTTCAAATCTCTAAATAACTAAATTAAAAGGATCACAGCTAATAAAAAGGTTTCTCTGTGCAGAAATAGACTAATTTCGCTGAGCTGTTTGGACCACAGGCAGAGCGCAGGTCCTATCCCTATGAGACGCTGAGGACACTGAGGCTGAAACAGGAAACGCTGTTCTATGTAAAACGAGGTCATGTGATTTTTTCCAGCCAATTGCAACCATACACATCCCAGTCATGACGTCGCACACACATCTCACCCTGCTCTATTCTGTAATCTGATTTGCTGGCCGCCAAAATTACAGGAAGCGCCGAAAAAGGCGCGATCTTAATAGATGATGCTCAGATTTTAACCTTAATTATCGCATGATCTGGAAATTTCGATCACCATAAAAACCTTGCCGATTTCAACTTTGTCGATAAAAATCGCACAACACTAATCATTACACTTTGCACACATATAAGTGGTTACAATTCAGTTATATTTAGTGACTCACAGGTGGCGTTTCTCTGATGAGTTGTTCATGTTCCCTTTTCTTCTCCATCGGTCCGGACCACCATGATGACTTCTCCCAGCCAACACTTGTCCCTGCAGATTTGTATACAAATATTTTGGGATCTTCACATGTCCAGCACCTCTTTACCTTTTCCCAACTCTGTACAAACTTCCCAGGGGTTGGAGAGTGGGTTCAGGACACAGCTTAGATGCCCAGTCTCCGAGGAATAGAGAACTAACCCCCTGGAGATTGTGCTACAGCTCTGGCCTGTACCTCTCAGAATCGTGTAGTGTGGTCCAAAAACCTTCCCCTGCACCCAGGAGATCAGCCACAGGCATAATGCATGATCTCTAGGAGGTGCAGGGGATCCAGTATAGTACTGTCATGCTTTTAGTAGTGTTTATTTCCTGTGTTAGTAATAGAGATGTTTGACAGATCCCTCTATAGGACTAGTTCTGGGGCTTGGTGTCAGCCTTGGGGTGACAAGAAAACACCACTGGCTTATGCCAAGCCTCAGTGCTAGTAAAAGAGAGACGTCTGTCAGACACCTCTATAACTAACACTGGAAAAATAGTGGTAAAAAATACACTGAAACTAAACAAAAACACTTTATTCAAATAAATAAACAACCGTCAATAACCATTTTATTAAAGAAATGGATCAAACACTCGTCTGACATAATCCAGAGGGGAAACCTGTAAAATACAGACACACTAATCAACATGTGGTTGATGACTTTCTATAATGCCTAGGCAGCATGAATACTGAAGAAGCCCCTAGAGATAGGTAGACCCCCTTTAGATAAGTAGTCCTCTAAATTAGGGGCTTCAGGTAGGTGGGTAGGCAAGCAAGGCCCCAGTTAGGTAGGCGGGCAAACCATAGGTAGAAAGGCAAATGGGCAAGGACCCAGATAGGTAGGTAGACCCTAGGTAGATAGGTAGATCCCAAGCAGGTTTGTGGGTAGGACCTAGGTAGGTTGGTAGATCCTAGATAGGTAGGTTTTAAGGCCCCAGGTAGGTAGGCAGTGGATAAGCCTCAGTTAGGTAGGCAGCTTTTAGGCCCAGGTATTTAGTTAGTAGATTGGCCGCAGGTAGGTAGCTAGGCCATAGGTAGGTAGATTGGCCCTAGGCAAGTAGATAAGCAGGCAGTAGTTAGGCCCCAGATAGGTAGGTCGATTGCCCTCAGTTAGGTAGCTTGCCCCCAGGTAAGTAGGAAGGTAGATTGCCCCCAGATAGGTAGATTGCCCCCAGGTATAATGATTTTTTTTAGGGAATAGTCCTGTTCTGACGTGGTTTTGAGGGGCCTGTATGTTAGATACCCCATAAATGACTGCATCTAACAAACTGCACTCCTTAAGGTATTCAAAATAGCATTTAGAGAGTTTATTAACCCATTAGGTGTTTCACAGAAATTAAAGCAAAGTAGAGGGGAAATTTAAAAATGTTACTTTTTTTGAAAATGTTCTACATTTTTTCAAAATTCACTGGAACACGGTAGATGTGACCAGGGAAATGCAACTCAATATCGATACCCCACAATTCTGCCGTTTTTAGGGATAAACCATATGGGGCCCTTGTCCGCCATTTAGCTCAACCACAAGCCTCAGAATAGGAGGATCACCTACTGGACTTTGGGGTTTCATTTTCATTACGATTTTCTTTAGACACCATTTAAGGTTTTCCGACACCCAAAAGTGCTATAACTTAATAAACCTCTCTAGAAAGAACCCATATTGGAAGCTATAGTAATATATCTAGTGATTTAGTGAGTATATTGACCCCACAGCTGTTTTCCAATTTTTTTAGCGTTAGGTTGTGAAAGTGAGAAATTAATTTTTTTCCAACAATCTGCAATTTTAGCTGAAGTTGTTTCATTTTTACAAGGCTTACTGGAAATAAAACACCCCAAAATTTGTTAAGCCATTTTTCCAAGTTATGTAATAGCATATATTTGTGTGTAAACTGCTGTTTGGGTGCATGGTAGGGTGTACATGGAGGAAGCGCTATTTGGTTTTTGGAACGCAGATTTTGGTGGGTGCCATGTCGCATTTACAAAGTCCCCAAAGTGCCAGAAAAGTTGAAAACTTCCAGAAGTCATCCCATTTTGGATTCAACATCCCTAATGGATCTCATCTAGGGGTGCATTGTGCATTTTGGGCACACAGATGTTCTACAGTTTTTTTAACATTGGGCCATGAAAATGCGTGATATAATTTTTTTTTTATAGATTTTTATGTTTTATTACTTTAACACGATAGAAATGCGTTTCTATAAAATTGCATTTTTATGTCGTCATAGTCTGATAGCCATAACTTATTTTCTTTCTGAATACCGAGCTGATTAAATGCTTGCGAGATGCGTTGATGTTTTTATTGGTACCATTATGGGGTTCATATGACGCTTTGAGTGCCTTTTATAACGGTTTTTTGAGGTGTTTTGAACAAAATACAGCAATCCTGTTAGAGATTTTTATTTTTTACAGCAGTCACCATGTGGTATAAATCATATGCTAGCTTACTTCAGCGATACCCAATTTATATATTTTTTATGTTTCACTGCTATTACACAATAAAAAACACTTTTATTCAAAAAGGAAAACACATTTTGGCATCCCCATAGTCTGAGAGCCATAGCTTTTTATTTTTCTGTGTACGGAGCTGTACATGGACTTATTTTTGCGGGATGAGTTGGTATCATTTTTTTGGGGGGCAGGGCTTTTTGATCACTTTTTAATCCATTTTTTTGGAAGCCACGGTGAAGAAAATGCCACAAAAATACTACGTAGTAGTGTTTTTATTTTTAACAGCGCCCCCCTGTGCAGTATACGTGAAAAGTTAGTTTTACTCTGTGGGTTTATACAATTATGGCGATATCCAATTTATATAGTTTTTTTTTTTTTTAAGTTGAAGCTGTTTAAAAAGAAGTGTTTTAAATTGTGTAAAAAATATTTATGCATCGTTGTCTTCTGCTAGCCATTACTTTGTATTTTACCATGTACAGAGCTGTGTAAGAGCTTTTTTTTGCGGGATGAGCAGACGTTTTTATTGGTACCAATTTTTATGACTTTTTGATTGCTTTTTATTCCATTTTATATGCTGCAAGATGAACGAAAATCACAATTCTGTAACAGGTTTATTTTATTTAATTTTTTTTTATACATCCACCGTGTGGGTTAAATAATGGGACAAATTTATAGATAGGTGGTGATGCCAATTATGTGTTGTTTTTTTTAACCCTTTAAGGACCCGGCATTTTTTTTTTTGTTGACACGTTAGTTTTTCCCTCCTCGCCTTCCCACAGCCATAACTTTTTTATTTATTCGCTTACACAGACATATGAGGGCTTTTATTTTGCGGGACAAGATGTACTTTCTAATGGTGTTATTCACTGTACTATAGAATATAATGGAAAACCGCAAAATAATTCCAAGTGGGACAAATTGTGAAAAAAACGTATTTTCACCATGTTTGTGGGTGTTTTGCTTTTACGGCATTCAATCTTCCGTCAATACAATATATTATCTGTATTCTACAGGTTGATATGCATCCGACAATACCAAACTTGTAGGGTTTCCGTTATGTTTTGGTACCGTAAATAAATTCCAAACTTTTTCTATTTAAGAAATTTGCGCCATTGCGCCAGTTTGTGCGACCAATAACTTTTTTGCACTAACACCCACGGACATCAGTGAGGGTGCATTTTTGCGGGGTGAAGTGCACTTGTTATTCGCTAGCAGTTTGGAATGCATGCAACTTTTTTCATCACTTTTATTCCATTTTTTAAGTGACGTAAAATAACCCAAAAACTCAATTTTGGCGTTTGGAATTTTTTTTCTTCTACGGTGTTCAGCGTACGGGATAAATGATGTTTTTATTTTTTTTAGATCTGACTTTTTTTGGACACCGGCGATACCAAAATGTGTAACTTTTTAATTATTTTTATTGTTTTTATTTGGTAAAATGGAGAAAAGGGGTGATTTGAACTTTTAATACTTTTTTTGTACTTTAAACTAAAAATTTTTTTCTTACTTTAACATTGAGTCCACCTAGGGTGCTTGACCACTAGGTGGCGTGATTGTCAATACAGTCTAATGCATTGCATAGACAATGCATTAGACTGTACCAAGATGGCGGTTTGCCCACTTCCTGTCTGCGAACGGAAGTGGGGCAAACCAGGACATGGGAGTGACGGGAGCCTTCAGAGGGCTCCCCGCTGCCATGTCCGGGCGTCGGATCGCTGCAGTTATGCTGCGGCGATGCCGATCACCCTGAAGATGTTTTTCTTAACACAGGAATGACATGTAGTGCTGTCTTTTTTAGTGGAGAAGATAGGGCTGTTTTTGTGTAATATAATGGAAGGTCACTTTTTTGATATAGAAAGACATACTGCTGCCTTAAATAAATACAAATTTAATCAAAGAAGTAAAAGAGGGTGCAAAACTGGTCAAAAACCCTGTTATGGCGGTACCTTTTGTGGGAAAAGTGCTATTCTTTTCACGAACAACTACTTGGATGTGCATGTACAAATTGCTTAGTTTGTAGCATTGTTATTAGAGATGGGCGAATTTCTCAAAAATTTGATTCGGTCACTTCGCCAAATTTTCCGACAAAAATAAATTCGGTCCGAATTACTTCGGCACGAATGCGTTAAAAAGAGCTTTTTTCCAGGCTGCACAGAGCCCGCAGGGGGCTGTAGAACGTTGTGCCATGCTTAAAATATGCAGAGGACTTGGTTGGTCTTCATTTCAATGTGTGTTTTAGTATGACACGCACATGACTGCCGCCCCTCTTAAATCGCTTCACTATAAAAATTCCCTGGGAAACTTAAGAGGGAAAAACTGACCAAAAAACTCAAGCGGGAATGTAGCCTGATAAAGTCATGCCGCGAAAGCGGGAAAAAACAAGCTGAGAGCTCAGGTGGAACATTAGTGACAGAGTGTGGAGGTGACGGGGGCAGCAACACAGCATGAGGTCAGGCAGTGGCACAATGACATTCTGGAGGTGGCAAAACACAGGAAGCCACAGAGTGGCACAATGACTGAGAGCGGAGGTCACAGCGGCAAGCAGCATGAGATCAGGCAGTGGCACAATGACATTCTGGAGGCGGCAAAACAGTATTAGAGCCACGAAGTGGCACAATCACACAGTTTTGGAGGTCACGGGCAGCATATGAATCAGGCAGTGGCACAATGACATTCTCGAGGCGGCTAAACAGTATTAGGCCACAGAGTGGCACAATACACAGGGGTGGAGGTCACGGCGCAGCAGTTGAGATCGGGCAGTGGCACAATGACATTCTGGAGGCGGCAAAACAGTATTAGGCCACAGAGTGGCACAAACACAGTGTGGAGGTCACGACAGCAGCAGTATGAGATCAGGCATGGCACAATGACATTCTGGAGGGGGCAAAACATATTAGGCCACAGAGTGGCACAATCACACAGTGTGGAGGTCACGGCGGCAGCAGTAAGTGATCAGGCAGGGGCACAATGACATTCTGGAGGCGGCAAAACAGTATTAGGCCACAAGTGCACAACCCACAGTGTGGGGGTCACGACAGCACAGCATGAATCAGGCAGTGGCACAATGACATTCTGGAGGTGGCAAAACAGGTGGAAGCCACAGAGTGGCACAATGACTGAGAGCGGAGGTCACGGCGGCAGCAGCATAAGGTCAGGCAGTGGCACAATGACACATTGTGGAGGGCATGGCAGGAGTCACAGCAGCAGCATGAGGTCAGAGAGGGGCACAATGACATTCTGGAGGTGGCAAAACAGGAGGAAGCTACAGAGTGGCACAAATGACTGAGAGCGGAGGTCACGGCGGCAGCAGCATGAGGTCGGGCAGTGGCACAATTTAAACAGTGTGGGGGACATGGCAGCAGCCACAGCAGCAGCATGAGGTCAGACAGTGGCACAATGACACAGAAATAGCTGTCACGGCAACAGCAACAGCAGCAGCGCATGGGTCATAGAGTGGCACAATGACAGAGTTTTGAGGTGGGTGGCAATACCAGTCCCTGGAAAAGGGTTCAGTCGTTCCACATTTCCCATGGACAAGGGGGTTTTCTCCTTGGGGAACGATGGGCCCCCGCCGCACTGAACACCCGCGCTGATGCCAAAACTACGGCCGGGCAGGACAGTTTTCCCACTGCAAACTCGGCAATTGCGGCCACACACCGTTTGGGTGCCCAGTAGTCCGGGCGGATCTTCTAACTGAGGTGGCAGAGGCTGTCCAAGTAGGCCACAACCTGTTGGTTCAGGGACTGCTCCAGGTCCTGCTGCCTGCTGGCGACTGCCCCCTCACTAGGGGGTGAAGGAAGCTGCTCACCCAGTGACTCCAGACTTAGGTTACTACTGATGGAGCGGGTACTGCTCCTACCCCCACACCTTCCCCAGCACCGCGGCAGTAGTACGGAGCGCTGAGGAACCCCCCGGTCAGACCTGTCAGAGGAGGGACGATGCCGCACTATGCAGCGGCCAACTGATTACGGGGGAAAATTTCCCTATAGTATTTGAGTTTGTTTTCCCCTCTCAATAGCTGGGAAAAAGGCTCCCATTTTGGACCGGTAGGAGGGTCCCAATAGGGTGGGAGCCAGAAGTCATCCCTCTGCCGGATGCTGACTATTCGGCTGTCACTAGCCAGTCAAATAAGCATGCTGCGGGCCATCTGCACAAGTGACTCCGAGGGGCTCCCGCCTCCATTTCCATGTATACTGCCCCCGGTGCTTGGGGGTCACTGCCTCGTCTTCCCTCATCTCCATCCACCTCCTCCAGCTGACCCTGCTCCTCCTCTCTTGTCACCTGGGTAGAAAATCCACTCATTTCACCAGACAATGCTTCTGCTCCAATGTCCTCCTCCTCCATTTCAGTCCCCACCGGACTCATGTGGCCACGAGATGTATTCGCCACGCCCTCCATCCCCTGCCCAGACAGATTTTTCAGCATCTGTTCCAGGACATGAAGCAGGGAATGACGTTATTCATCCCGTTCCCCGGGCGACTGGACAAAAAAACGTCGCCTCCCCAATGGCCCCAACAAACGGCAGGGGGCCCAACGCATGAGCTGCCACTGGCTGACATCAAAGTTACACAGGGGAGTACATCGGGTCTGCCTGATCATCAAAAAATCGTTAATGGCCTTTCTCTGTTCATACAGTCGGCCCCAACATGTGCAGGCTGGAATCCAGCGGGTGGAAACATCGCATATCAGAGCGTGTTGGGGGAGGCCGTTCTGCCCTGCAACTCGGGGAGGGGTTTCCTGGCTTTGAACGAATGGATAAAGTGCATGCACAGTTTCCTGGCTATTTTCAAAAATGTTCTGAAGATCGGTGGAAGACTTCAGGAACCTTTCACAACCAGATGAACACGTGCGCCATGCAGGGCGCATGGACCATCCCTCCTCGTGCAGCCGGACACCATGTTCCTCCCCTTGTCTGTAACCATGGTTCCGATTTGCAGTTGGCGCGGAGAAAGCCACACTTTCGATTTCTTGCTGCATGACGCGGAGCAGTTCTCCCCTGTGCGACTTCGTTCGCCGAGCAAGCCAGGTGTAAACTGCGTGACACCGCTGTGCCCTACACATGTGGTATGAGGAGCAGTACTTGGGGAGGCTGATATGGTGGTGATGGTGGAGGAGGAGGAGGCGGACATTGGCGCAGGTGCAGCTTTTAAACAACGGGAGGAGAAAGCGGCGTCTCCTGTCCAAGTTGTTGGTGTGCCTGGGAAAGGAAGCACATTCACCCATGGGCCGTAAAGGACATGTACTGGCCCTGACCGTATTTTACAGCTCCATCCCTCCGCACTGCCGTGCACCTTGGAACAAACCAATAAGCTCAAGGACTGACCCACCTTCTGTTCTTCATATTTGTGAAGTGCCGGTACTGCCTTTTTGGAAAAGAAATTACAGCTTGGAACTCTCCATCTCGGCTCGGCACAAGCCATTAGTTCACTGAATGGTGCTGAGTCCACCATTTGGAAAGGAGGGACTGCAATACTGCAACAACTTGGACAGGAGCCCCGGCAGCTGCTGCAACCTTTGGATGGTTGGACGCATACTGTTGTCCCCTTTGCAATCGCCTCGCTGAACGACTGCTGGTGCCATGATAGCAGGGGCAGGAGCATCTGGACGGCAGATGATGTCAAAGAGAAACAGCTCCCTTCTGCAGAGGTGGTGGAGCCTTGACCCGGCTGCAATGGCATCGAGCACTGGGCCTGCTGCTGCTGTTGCTGCGCGGCAGGATGGACCACCACATTTTGAGCCACGTTTTTCCCCGCCACCGGATGGTGACGCTACAAAGTGTTGAAAGAAGGCCGTGGTGCCAACGTTAGCTCCCTGGGCCCCGCTTCACTTTCTGCCACAGAAATTCTAAAATATACCCATATTCGGCTCCTCCGGGTCTTAGCAAAGAACTGCCACACCGCCGAGTATCGGGTTTTACCGCCAACCGCTCCGCACTGAGTGACTACTGCCGCCGCGGCCTCGCTGAGCCCCTACTTTCTTGGGCCTGCGAAGCGGGTTTTTTTACCCCGTGGCCGCTTGGCTCCCGACCTCACAACTGCTGCTATCCTGCTGACTCACGGCCAAAATGACCCACTTGCTGGGTGCGCTGCTGCCTGACGCTCAAGCTGAACGCCCTCTTCTCCTGACGATGATGAAGCCCTTGCCTCACCGGGTCCCAAGTGCGGTCGGCTACATCATCATCTATTTGTGTTTCATCGTCAAATGCTGTCCTCATCATGGTCTTGGTATGCCGAGGCTGACCTCTCACAACATGACCTCCCTTTCCACCTCCACAAACTATACTTTGCCGCCTACTTCAAGAAGCAGGGGATATTGGCCCCATTTCTTCGCTGTAAGTAGCTGCTGACTGCCCTCCTCAATTGTTCATTTCCCCGCTATATAGTGCGCTGAGCCCCGACCACATAGTAGATCTCGGCTGAGGGAACCAGATGGGACAGAGGCGGGGTGGAACAGGTGAGGGCCTGCGACCCGCTCCCGGGGCCCTGCCAACTAAAGGTTGTGTCTGAGGTTCCCACCGACTCTTGGTTTGGGGGTTTTCAGATGTCATCTGGGAGGAAGAGGATGACCTAGTCCCAAACCCAATCAAGAACCCTTGGGTTGCTGAACAACACGCGGCCGCTAGATGACAGCGGCAGTTTGGCCTCACCGAGTGACCCCTGCTGCGGACGTCCCCTTGCTGTGCTGCGACCTGGGCCTGTTCCAGGAATGTTTGTGCCACTGCCAAATCGCAGGTGCAGAGCCGCCCCCTCTCTGTCTGACATACGTTTGTTCTAAAATGTACAGACATGTTTGATGATGAAATCTGTATATGATAAATATACACCCTGTTTTTTTACTCCAAATGAACCCAGTAACAAGCTTGGGTAACCCTTGGATATAAATTGCGCTCCACAATGGCCAGGAAAAATTTACTTTATGTGCCGTTTAAAAAACACGTGTGTTTTTACTAAATGTAAAAGCACAAACAGGCTTAATTAACCTTCGGACATGAATTAGGCTACAGAAAAATTTAAATTTTGGCATTGAAAAAGACGGTTTATTTTGTCAGCACACCCACAAAACAACGCTTAATTAACCTCTGGGTGTAAATTGTGCCACAGAATTGAGCCGCACAAAATAGTAGCTTTTAGCGTGTTACAATTGCGTGTTTTCTACGCCCACAACAACAAAAGATACAGTTGTAATTTAAACCCTTTTCTTGTGAATTAGGGTACAGGAAAAATTTATATATTTGGCGTTGAAAAAAACGGTTTCTTGGGGTCAGCCACACCAGCAAAACAACGCTAATTAACCCCTGGATGTAAATTACGCCAAAGAATTGAGCCCCACAAAATAGTAGCTTTGTAGCGTGTTACAATTGCGTGTTTTTTACGCCACACAACAAGAGATACAGTTGTACACTCACCGGCCACTTTATTAGGTATACCTGTCCAACTGCTCGTTAACACTTAATTTCTAATCAGCCAATCACATGGCGGCAACTCAGTGCATTTAGGCATGTAGACATGGTCAAGACAATCTCCTGCAGTCAAACCGAGCATCAGTAGGGGAAGAAAGTGATTTGAGTGCCTTTGAACGTGGCCCAATTTGGTTGTTGGTGCCAGAAGGGCTGGTCTGGTATTTCAGAAACTCTGATTCCTGGGGTTTTCACGCACAAACCAATCTCTAGGGTTTACAGAGAATGGTCCGAAAAAGAAAAAACATCCAGTGAGCGGGAGTCCTGTGGGCGGAAATGCCTTTTTGATGCCAGAGGTCAAAGGAGAATGGGCAACTGGTTCGAGCTGAAAGAAAGGCAACAGTGACTCAATTTGCCACCCGTTACAACCAAGGTAGGCAGAAGAGCATCCTGAACGCACAGTACGGCGAACTTTGAGGCAGATGGCCTACAGCAGCAGAAGACCACACCGGGTGCCACTCCTTTCAGCTTAGAACAGGAAACTGAGGCTTCCAATTTTGCCCAAGCTCATCGAAATTGGACATAGAAGATTGGAAAAACGTTGCTGGGTCTGATGATCTCGAAATTTCTGCTGCGACATTCGGATGGTAAGGGTCAGAATTTGGCGTCAACAACATGAAAGCATGGATCCATCCCTTGTATCAACGGTTCAGGCTGGTGGTGGTGGTGTCAAGGTGTGGGAATATTTTCTTGGGGACTCTTTGGGCCCCCTTGGTACCAATTGAGCATCGTTTTCAACACCTTGTGGAAAACTATTCCACGAAGAATTGAGGGAGTTCTGAAGGCAAAAGGGGGTCCAACCCGTTACTTTGCATGGTGTACCTATAAAGTGGCCGGTGGGGTGTAATTAACCTTTGCTTGTGAATTAGGCTACAGGAAAAATTTATTATTTTGGCGATGAAAAGACGGTTTCTTGGGGTCACACATCAGCAAAAAAACGCATTAATTAACCCCTGGAGTAAATTGCGCAATAGAAATGAGCACCAAAAATGAAGTGGTATTTGTATTGTAAAAACGCTGTTTCTTTAAATGAATACAACAGGAACTGGCTTAGATCCCACTTGGATATTGAATGTATATGCGCGCAGTGGACCACACTGGATTTCAGATCCAATACCCCAAAAAATTAGAAATAGAACATTAAAGGCCTCGTTCAAAACGGCTTATTTGGGGGACGGAAATTGGCGCCGTACTCCGCGCCGGATTTGCGGTTCAGTACGGCGCCAATCCGTCCCTTCAAATTTCGGTATCCACTGCTCTCATAGAAACAGTGGATTTTCCCTCGGGCCCCCCGCTCGGCGAATCCCGCCGCGGGGGAGAAAGTGACATGCACAGTCATTACGGCGCGGACGCGCCGTAAACAATGCATTGTCTATGGGGCCGGGAGCAGCGCCCCCGCCACGCTCCGGCCCCGCCCCCGTCCCGCCCCTTATCCCGACGGATTTGTGAGCTCAATACGTTTTCACAAATCCGTCGGAATAAGCCGTGTGAACAGGGCCTAAGAGAACAGTCCTCTGAGACAAGCTAAAGACACCCCCACAGAAATCGCTATATAAAAATCAATTTCTAAAGTAAGAGCTATCATGCGGTGACGTCAAAAGAATCCCCGGGTCTCTGATTGGCTCCCCTCTGCCACATGTCATGCGGGCTAATGCCCTTTTTTCCTCCCAGAGTGCTTTGCCCCATGTAGCGCCCATGTGCTCCCCAGCCAATTTTATCAATCAAAACACACTTCCGTTCACCCGAAGTACCCCAAAGTTCGACTTTGTTCCGAACGAATTTTCCTAAAATTTCAAACGAATTCCACTTCGTTAGAATCAATTCGCCCATCTCTAATTGTTATGTTTCAAATTTCAGATTTAGTAAAACCAACATGTACATGTCAGTTTACTTTTTTCAATGCATTCATATTTGCCATTTACCTGCTATGATTTTAATCTGACATTATTAGTCTGTGTGTACTCTTTTAGATTCTCCTGTTATCAAGGGCAAAATTATACTTCTGGCATTTTGATACATTGTTTTGAAACTTCATTAATTGTTTGGCATAGATGTTTCGTCAAAAGGGACACATTACCGCAGCAGGAGACTACAACTATATCATAATTATAATTATAACTAGTTTTCAGCTAATAAATCTTTCCTCCCAGATCTACACATCTGTTATAGCCAAAGAAAGTGAAAAGGTTAGATGGATGAATGGACCTTGTCTATTACATCGAGATGAAATGACAATTCATGACCGATGACACTGGAGTAATGGGAATATAAATAGATGACTAAATACAATGCAGCTTTGATTGTTTTATCATTGTGTGTGTATTCTAGTTTATACTTTCCATTGATTGTAAGGGCATGTTTTCTATTAAATTTTCATAGCTTAATTGACTACTCCCCCAATTTGCCACTGTCTACCAGAACCACAATAACAAGAAAAAAGATACTTATCAGTGTTTTGATATTGTCATGATTCTGAAACAAAATTAATGTAAATCTAGAAGTTCAATGGAATGTCCAGGGCCGGACTGGGAATAAAAATCAGCCCTGGCACTAAGCCCCCACCAGCCCACATACAATATCCGCTTACAAAATGTCCCTTGTTCTCGCACCTCACCACTTTCTAAAATAAACTACACAATAAAGCTGCTTTCACATTGAGCATTTTTGGTGCATTTTTGATACATTTTTGTTGAGTTTTTGTGCAGAAAGGCAGAGCTGTTAATGCTGTACATTTCTGCACAAAAAAACGCATCAAAAAATGCACCAAAACCACTCCGTGTGAGAGCTCCCTACATACAAGCAAGAAAGAAAGTGGTGCAGAGAAACCCCACATCACAGAGTCAGGTGTGCACTTGCTTTACAATCAGGGACAAGCCCACACTGACACTACATAAGCACCAAAAAAT